>CAMOHE010047800.1:6451-17402 GCA_946598075.1 Artocarpus hirsutus
CTTAAGGTGAGTAATGGTTTTCCCTACTGAGCATGTTGTCGCTCATTCCTGTTATATTTATCTTTTCAGGACTCACTAAGTGTGAGGTGGCTACAAGAAAAATAGTTGGAGAAACTATGTAGCTATATTACGTTGGGATTACTTTGAATGCAACGAATGATCTTCATGATAATGTAAGCATCTATTGTTATTTTCTGTGACTGTATTAAGATTTGTTGAGGGTTGAAATGATGATAATGACAGTTGTATATTATTAAAATTTAAGGTGCTACATTAAACTGTGGTTTATTTATTTGTTTATGTCTTTATTTTAATTTAAGAGTTTTTATTTAAGTCCCGGACAAATTACTTTGACGATTTATATTTATTTTCTAATCTTTATTTTATTTAATAAAAACTGTTAACCCCCACTTAGAGGCGTTACATGTCATAGCATGCTTCATGCTAAGAACATATCCGGATGATTTTGGGCTAAGTGTATGAAGATAGCAGCTCATGTCATCAACAGGTTTCCTCAACCAAGACTTGAATTTACTTCACCATTTGAAAAACTGTGGGGTACTAAACCTACAGTTGGTCACTTCTGAGTTTTTGGCCGTGTATGCTACGTGTTCGTGTCTACTCAATTATGTAGCAAATTTGAAAAAAAAAAAGGCAATATGATGTATCTTTATAAGATACGACAACCAGAGGAAAGGGTGAAAGTGTTGTGACCCTACGAGTGGAAAATGTTACACATCATGAAATGTGATGTTTGATGAAGTATCTTCATGGTGGTCTCTACAGAAAGAAGAGATACCAGATTCTAAAAAAATAGGAGATCAACTTCAAGAGAAGATAGAAGGGTAGATTGCTGAAGCGAAACCAAGTCCAGAAGCGCTTGAGGAGCTTGAAGATGAGAATGATGACGATCACATGGCAATGGCAAGTCCTTGGTAGATCGGTGTATACCAAAGACTAACAGAAGAGGTTGAACCCAGTCATGAGAATACAACAAGTCCACAAACACTACTTAGATGGTCAACCAAAGTGAGAAGGCCAAATCCCAAATGTGCCAATGTAGCCGTAGCAGAGGAAGAAAGTATTAAAGGGCCAAAGACTTATGAAGAAGCATCTCATAGCTCTAAATGGATAAAAGCTATGAAAGACAAAATTACCGCATTGGAGCAAAATCAAACTTGGTATCTAGTGCCAAAGCCTAAAGATATTAAGCCCATATCCTGTAAATAGGTACAAAAGATCAAGACCCACCTTGATGGATCAATTGAGAGATACAAAGCTCGACTTGTAGCCTGAGGATTCTCTCGACAATATAGACTAGACTATGATGAGATGTTTAGTCTAGTGGCACAAATCACTACCGTACATGTACTTCTTGCACTTACAGCCAGTAAAGGTTGGAAATTCTAGTAGATGGATATGAAGAATGCATTTTTACATGGAGAGTTGGATCAAGAAATCTACATGATTCAACTGAGAGGATTTGAGGACAGATCTTATTCAGAGTATATGTGTAATTTGAGAAAGGTACTTTACGGTTTAAAGCAAGTGCCTAGGCATGGTATGGTAAGATCGCTGAGTTTCTTACACAAAGTGGATATGTTATGGCACATGTAGATTCTAGCTTATTTGTTAAAGCTAGGGAAAGAAAATTGACGTTGGTGCTAGTGTATGTGGATGATTTGATCATCACCAGAGATGATGAAGAAGAAATTTGTCAAATAAGGCAGAACTTATCTGTGTGCTTCCAAACGAAAAACCTTGATCAGCGTAAGCACTTTCTTGGGCCACAAGTTGATTATACACATAAAGGAATATATCTCTGTTAGCAGAAATATGCCAAAGATTTATTGAAGAAGTTTGGGATGCATGAATGCAAGTTGATCTCGACACCAATGGAACCCAATGCTAAAATGTGTGCACATGAAGGAAAAGATTTAGAAGATACAACAATGTATTGACAATTGGTAGGTAGTCTAATCTACTTAACCATGACTCAACCTGATATTTCTTATGCAGTTGGCGTGATGCGTCAATATATGCAAAGTCCAAAGAAGCCTCGTTTAGAAACTGTTTGATGAATTATGAGATATGCCAAAGGTACAATAGACTATGGTCTTTTGTACAAGAAAGGTGAAGACTGCAAGATAGTTAGTTATTACGATGCTGACTATGCAGGAGTTCACGACACTCGTCGATCAACCACTGGATATGCCTTTCAGCTTGGCTTCGAAACAATTTCTTGGTGCAGTAAAAGACAATCGACTGTATCTTTGTCGACCATGGGGGCAACGTACTAAGCAACAGCAATGGCAACTCAAGAGAGTATATGGCTGATTCAACTGTTGAAAGATCCACATCAAATAGTTGACTATGTAGTTCAAATGTTCTATGATAATCAGTCAGTAGTTCGCTTAGCAGAAAATCTAGTTTTTCATTTAAGAACTAAACATGTTGAAGTGCACTATCATTTTATTAGAGAAAAAGTTCTAAAAGAAAATTTGAGATGAGGCAAATCAAGATGGATGATCAAGTTGCAGACTCATTCACAAAAGGTTTAAGTACCAGCAAGTTTGAAAGCTTTCGCCAACATCTTGGCATGGTACATTGAGTGAGAGCTGGTGTTGAGGGGGAGTGTTAAAATCAGCAACACCAGCCCAAACATAACCCAAGCCCAATTACAAACCTAATTTCAAGAAATTTCTATTGTTAGGTGTGGTGGGTGTGATTAATTTAGGTGTGTAGTCATAATTTAATTACAATTGTTTATTGTGTGGTTCTTGTTCATCGTTTATAACTATAAATAGGCAATATCCTTGTATTTATAATCACCAAGAAAAAGTAGAGAAATAGTAAGAAGTATTCTTTAAAAAATTCTCTAGTGAATAGTCTTATAAGTGTTCTAGAGATTGTCTCTAGAGTGTGAGAAAAAGTATTAGTTTTTAAGTGTTGTAATTTTTTCTTTAAGTGATCTTAATGTATTTACTACTATAATAAAAATAGTAGTTTTATTGTATGCCCAATTAGTGTTCTTTTCAACCAAAAAAAAGAAAAAATAAAAAGAAAATCCATAGCAAGTTATGTATAGGATATACATACCCGTTTGTCCATCCAATGAATGAATATCAAAATCTCCATTTGACCTCTGACGCTGAGAGTAAGGCTGACGGCGAGGCTATTCCTCCAAGGTAAGTTGAAGTAGAGACAAGAGAGGAAGGTGGAAAGAATCTTCGTGAGATAGCCAATGATGGTCATGGCAACAACCGGTTTCAGCATCGGCCAAATGAAGCTGACATTGGAGACGTCAACGTACATTCCGGTAAATATGAAAGCGAAGGGCATGAGAATGTGTGTGGCGATGGTCTCTGTCCTCTCGACGAGGGTGGATCCTATTGGCGGGCCGTCGGGAAGGACGATGCCAAACCACAATGGGCCATTGCCGATGGCTAGACCAAACAAATCGGTGAGAAAGCCCATGGCAAGGGCGGCAGCGAGGAATGCTATGATGATTGATTCGTCGATGCGGCTGCGCTTTCGGACAACAAAGAATGAGACGATAAGCTTTCGGATGATGATGAGGAAGATGAAGACGAAGATTCCAGAGACAATCATGTAAAAGCCTCCGTTATTGGAATAGACTTTCTTGTCCTGTTTGGCGTATTCGTAGGCGAAGGCGCCTACGATTCCCATGGCGTCAGAGATGATGGCGATGGAGAGGGCCATACGGCCGACCTCAGAGTTGAGGAGGTTGAGCTCCTTAAGGACGTCGTAGAGGACGGGGAAGTAGGTCAAGGAGACGGCGCAAGCAAAGCCGCCAAGGGAGGAGAAGGTGGCGAGGTCGGCATCCATCGAGTTTCGGAGAAAAAAGCCGACGGCGAGGACGATGAGCATGGGTACAAAGACGCTGACGAGGACGATACATATGTGCTTCTTGCCAGATTTGGTAACGAGGGTCATGTCCATCTTGACACCGGAGATGAAGAGGTAGTACATAAAACCGAGAAGGCCTATGTTCTTTATCATGAAGTCGGAGTTCTCAGGGAACACGAACGCCTTGAACTTCTTGCTCCGACTTAACAAGCTAGGTCCCACTATTATGCCTCCCTATGTATACACACACGCATATGTCTTGTTATTATTATTAGAGCATGCATCTTAATTAACAACATTTGAGTAGGAAAGGAAAATACAACACTCTCTAATCTGTAATACAGTGTCATTTTCACAATCTTTTGGTAGCATTGCCATCAGCGTTTTTATTGACATAACGTTGCAAATCTAAAGTTGCAGTTGTTGATAGTCATGTTTAAAGATCAATAATATTATTGTGATTTCTAAAAATCTGAACATAGACTAATTTTGGCCGGAATTGGGTATACAAAATTGGTGTTGATTAATTGTATATAATAGTATAAGAAAAGAAAGATATGAATTAAGGACATATATATGGCATAAACTCGCAGAAAAGAAATAAAATTTAGCAAGGTTACAATATTAAAATTCAGATATACCATGGCAATGTTGCATTGCTATAATATTATGATTATATTAAGATTAGAAGTTCTAAAAATCAGAAAATCAGATTTTAATTTCTAACTAAGCAGGCAATAATTAAACAAGACAAATTAAATAGATACAAAAGAAAACACCTGAGAGATCAGATTTTACGTGGGATGGTTTGCATGATGCATATATGACTTATACGGGCGCAATAAATATATTATGACAATCCACGCGTATTAACGTTGGTGTTATTATTATTATTATCATTATTAGTAATAATTAAGGAGACTAGTACTCACAATGATATCGGAGACAATCTTAGGCTGTCTAAGAGGCTTAAGAAGGACGCGAACTAAGCGAGTGGCGATGATGACAGAACTGATTTCTAGCAATACCAAAGGGAATGAGTAGTTTAAAGGATTCCTTCCATAGAAGACACCGAAAGGGTGAATGTGCCGAATTGTTTGGCAGACATTTGCTCCTAACACGTAGCTCTTAAATCCCTCCGCGACACCATTAATATTGGTTTTTCCGGCTATAGAAGCGCCTCCTTCCAACCCGCCGGAACCCGCCCATGAGTTATACTGCTGCCCATTGTACACTGGGAATTTCCTTACCATATTATTTTGCCAAACCAAGATTCTTCTTCTTCTTCTTCTTCTTCTTCTTTCTCTTATTTATTGTTTCTTGGGGTTGAGAATTTCCTTCTTCTTTTTTATTGAAGGCTATGCAATAAAGGCCGCCATTAAGTCAACTGATTAAGGCCCTGCCATGTCAAGGCCTCTTATTATTAGAAATAGTTTGCTAATTGTCTCAACTAAATCTCAAGATATTCAACATATAAATTAGTTTTGTTTTCTAAAAAAAGCAAAGGGCATAGTTTAAAACTTTTTGGTTCTCAAGATCAATATATGACTTTTATTTTTTTTTTCCCCTTCTAACAATTGACTATACGTGTTATCAACCTGATCTCTTGTGGCATATTTCGTATTTTATTTAAACCGTTTTGTTACATATCCTTTTTCAAAATAAGAAAAAAAAAATCACTTAATTCTACTATAGCCAATTATCACAAATGGTTTTAATTTTTATTTTTATAACTGAATTGTCACGCCCCGGATTACGGGAGGTGATGTGGTAGATTAATTAAGTTAATTAAATAAAAATTTAGTTAAAATTTAGGTTTTAGAATTAAATTTATAAACAAAAATGTGATAATTTTAAAAATCGTTTACTTAAAACAAACAGTTATAGTATTCAAACAAATAAAGATAACAAAATAAACAATAAGGAATAATAAAAATAATAAAAATATAAGGTGAGACGAGAATGGGTCCCACTGGCCCACATCTTGTACACACACAGTAATGACAATATTACAATACAACCACAGTTCAAAATAAAAGGAAAAGTTAAGATTTTATATGCCTTGAATTGTTGTACTACAACCTATCCAAACTTCTATTGGTCGCAAGTCTGGTCAGCGGACTCTTCTTTAATCCTAAGCTGATATCCACCTAAGGGGTAAGAGTTTAAAACAAAAAAAAACATGAGTGGAAGGCCCAGTAGGACTGTAATTTGAAAACATTTAATTTTAGAAGAAATTTCATTATTCAAATGAATATATAGAAAACGAACTAGAACAAATAAATAAATTGATGAAAATTTAATAAAGGCTTTCCTTACCAAAACAGTTTAAATAGGTCGACCAGAAAGAATAACATTTTCTTTTCTTGGGCAAACCATATGTATTTCACCACAGTAGTGGTCCAGCTAGGTTTCAGAACCTGCCCCCAAGGTCGCGCACTACACGACCCGATCTCTGATATGGCATCATGCCCCAAAATGTATATATATATATATATATATATATCTCTTCGTGATTATTAAAATCTCTTTTTATCAAATATAATCATTTACATTAATTATGAGGTTTATTATGAAATCCATCTCAATCTACTATTTGTAAAGACATTCAATAAAATCCTCTTTCAATCAGTTATTGAAAGCATTTGATAAAAATCCTTTTTAGGCCAAAATCACTTTAAAATCAGGTTACCAAAGAAAAGGGGTAGAAGTCCTACCCCGATACTCATGTCGGTGTCTCATACTGTAATCCCGGTCCGCTATACGTTAGCTCTGACGAATCCATGCACAACCTTAAATATATAATAACTTAGTTTATCCGTATCTAACTTGAGATATCCTATGTTACTAAATCATCTCATGGTATCCTAGTGTATCATTTAAGTTTATAAAATCATTTTACAAAATTGAAATTTTAATCAGGGTTCAAAACGATAAAAACGGGTGAAAAATCATAAAATTTCACCATGCCCAGTCGGCCTGCCGGTCGCCCTGGTTCGGCCGGTCGAACTGCACAGTTTGGCCTGCCAGAAAGCCAAGTTTAGTCGGCCAAACTTTTCCAGATTCGGCCTGCCGGTCGGATGAATCCAGCCTACTGAACACATGAATCCGGCCTGCCGAACATGAAGTTCGGCCTACCGATCTGGAAAAATTTTAGAATTTTTCAGGCACGGGTCTCGGCCTCCCCGAGCCCAAATCTCAAATTTCAACCTGTTTTCTCAATTCTCAGGTATGAGTAATGATCATAATTGATAGAAAAACATGGTAGATTACTTTTTAATGCTTTAAAACAAGTTTTAAACAAAATTTTTAGAAAAATTCAAAAATAGAGAAAAATGAAGAAAAATGAAAAATCTTGATTTAAATCCATTTTTGATGAGACGAAGTTTGTATTCTAGTTGTTCTAAGTTCATCTAACCTAGATTGAAAGATTTCTAAGCTTAGAAAAGCTTAGATTTCAAAATGCGAAAAAAATTAAAAAATTAAAAAAGTTTAGAAAATTTGAAACTAACTTCAAATCAAAGCTTTAAATCAAGTTTATGGTTGCTCAATCGCGTTCCCGAACCTTCAATCCACTAACTCGAAGCATGAAATTGAATTTTGTTTCAAAAAATTTTGAGAGAGAATGAGGGAGAGAGTGAGACCGAGAGAGAAAAAGAGAGAGGGGGAGTGACGAGAGAGAGAGAGAGGAGAAAGAGAGAGAGTGTGAGTGAGAATGAGAGAGAGAGGATGAGATAAATAGAGAGAAATGAAAGGCAGTTTGCAATCAATACCACGTCCCGCACGTGGTATTTCCAAAGTAGGACGTGTTGGTCTTTTGACGAATTGTTTTGTTCTAAAAATTCTAAAATAGAAATTAAAATAATTAAGAGTGATTAAAAATCATTAAAATTATCGAAAACAACTTAAATCTGAAAGCTTCACAGAATAACTAGATTAAGTTTAAAATATTCATTATGGCACACTAATCTACCATTTTACACATTAATAATATTTAGTTAATTTCGGGGTATTACAACAATTTCCTTTCAACTTTGTTCTTAATCATGCTCTCTCTCCCGAAAATATTTTGCTGATCTATTGAAAGTTTTATTATCCTATTGTATTAAATAGTTATCATTCTTAACAGTGCTTGTTCTTATGTTTGGGTTTTTGTTGCTTACATTTTTGTTAAGGATTCCTATCCAATTCAAGAAAAAACCTTCCATAAAGGTACGGGAAAGCATTGGTTTGTTATAGGTTCGTTCGGCAAAGAATCTTGTGACACATGGATTAGAACATTTATTCAACATTTTTACTTTATTCAATAATTTATCAAGTTGTTTTAATTAGTAAGTATGAGCGTATTAGTTATAAACACACTTTTAAAATCTTATAATAACACTATTTTAAAAAAGAAACATATTATATATATGACTTGTGTAAAAAAGAAATGTTGGTTATATAACAAAATGTTGACGTATAAATGCTACAAATCATTATCCAATTCCAACAAATATTGCTAACGTAAAAGCCACGAATTTATTTGCAATGAGAAACACAAATTTGAGCCATATATGTTATTTTAAGAACTCAAATGTGAAAAAATAAATAAATAAATAAATAAAAATTAAAAAATTAAAAAATAAAGAGTCGGGGTGATCTTGAAATTTTAAAAGAATAGGGAGATTAAAATGAAAGTCCAGAAGCTTCCTCCGTCTCCCTTCTTTCTTTCCTTCTCTCTTTCTCTTATTTTTCCTCTTCCAGAGTTCTTTCACGTTGAAGACAAGAGAGGGGGAAAAAAAAAGTTGAAAACAACAATGGCTGCCCCTCCCAATTCGACCACCTCCAGTCGCCATCCGCCACCACGCGCCAACCAAGAAGACTCGCTGCCGGCCAAAACCTTTGGAGTCGGAGCCTTGTCGTGTCATTCGCAGCCGATCGCCGCAAAACGGTAAAGGAAATTTTCGTTTTACTTGCTTTCTCACCGGATTCCAGCGGCGTTTGACACCCATTTTGCCAGCAAGTGACACCATTGTGTTCCCCTCCTTAAGGATAACAAACTCCAACAACACCTGCTCCAATTGTCGCCGGAAAACTTTGGTCCGCCGCCACCATTTTTGCACATTGTTGTGCCTTTTCCAGCGAACCGGCCGCCATTTGGAGTAACCGTCACCGGATAAAAGCTCCTTTCTTCGAGATATTTAAGATCGTACCAGCCTCCGCCACCAACCACCTTCAGGCCGTTGGTCAACGCCCATTGATCGGCAGGTTTGATGGGTCAACAGGTTGATCTGACCCTCTCTGTTCGAGAAAACACTTTCCCAGCCTATTCCCGACACTCTGGACGTGTTCGTGAAGTTGGAATTTTAAGGAGGAATTCCAAAGAATAAGTTTAATGTTCAAAGTTTCGTTAAAGGGCATAATTTTTGCAAAGTGGAGTCTTTTTCGCCGCTAATTGTCGTTTGATGAACTAACAGGAATTTCATTTCTTTATTTTCGTGATATTTACAGTTTAATTTACTTTATTGAAATTGTTAGATATTAAAATATATCATATATGTTTTATGGTAATGCTATAACTTATAGATTTAATTGTATAGTTAAAATATTAAAAATTGATTGAAAAGGTAATATTTTTTTAAAAAAATGCAAGTCTATAGATAATCGATAAATTAATTAATTTCAACATATTCAAATTTGTACATTTGTTCATTTTGACCTATGAGTCTATTAGATATAATTAAAGATTTAAAATTAATTAATAAATTAAAAAGAAAATAATGCTACCTAATATTTTTAATGACATGTAAAAAAAATTAATTAGGATTATACAATTTATCCTTAGTTTTTATATTTTGATGAATGCTTTATATATTAGTTATTCAAATCTTCTAAAGTTTACTGTGATATTGTTAGTCTTTGTAGCTTATTGTCACGTCCCAAAAGAGCTCTTTTGGGACGTGACAAGTAATATCAGAGCAGGGTAATGCCTGCCTAGTGTGTGGACTCTCCACGGTCCAATGGGACCTTCAGGGGAGCCGATCTGTGACGGAGACGCCACGCGATTGGGTGGAGGAGAATGTAACGTACCAAAAGTCTCACACCGGCTAGGTAGAGGACCAAAGAGCAGTACTTAAGTCTTGGGTTACCCACCTCTCAACAAGAGCTCTTTTGAAATCTTTTGGGACGTGACATTATGGTGATTTATGACTTATCATGATTTTGCTTTCATTGGTATGATTAATGTTGAGAAAATGATTGCAATTAGATGTAAGCTTATGACGTAACAATATTTAATTGTTTTGTGTGGCACGTCATGTGCCGAAATCTCTTTAAAATTGTTTACTTGTAGGGTTGAAGTTTTGGTTTTAAGAAAAATAAGCCGTTATGTTATTGGATTTTTGTTAGGACTAACTATCATGGGTAAAATGACTTAAAAGGGTTTTTAGGAGTCAATCAGGATTTTAACCAATTCTGCTTTATGTTGAGACCCATACGGTGCCGTTGGAAAAATTTTAAAGGCCAATCAAAGTATTTCTCAAAGTTATATCCTACGAGGTGCTCATTTGGGGTACAACGGAACTTTTATATCCCTTTTTTTTTCCTTTCTTTCACTAACAATCCGGTATGTGAGTGAGAAAATTTAAGTGACGATTATAGATTTTGAGCTATTGATTGGTTTGATTAATTGTGAACTTGATGAATTTTTATATTGACAGGAGAATTTGTTTAGTAATGTTTAAAGGATTTATATATGATAATGGTAAGAAAAACTAAGAGATGAGTAATGGAATTTCTATTGGGCACTGTATGTTCACCCTCTACTTTTTCTTTCAAGTTAGTCGATTGTTACTTAACGTGTTGAATTGTCGTCAATACTCGTCGCCATTCGATTGGTATACTCGTCCTATTTTATTGACTCTTTATTGGTGCATGAAAGATACATGAATGAACATTTCCATTAGTTAATTTATTGATTATAAACCTTGTTTTTATTTATTATTTGAATTTTTATTTTGATAAAAGCTACGTGCTGTATTTTTCCTTATTCTATGAGCATTAATTTAATTTTGTGCATTTTCATTTAAATTTTCTATAT
>CAMOHE010047801.1:0-16864 GCA_946598075.1 Artocarpus hirsutus
CATCTAATCATGACAAACCCAATGATGCACTATATGTGCAAAAGCAAAACAACCATATATACATGCTATTTTCCTTCTGGCTATAAAGGAAATACCCAGATGCTTATCTCTAATCCCACGTGTTAATGTTACCAAGAAAAAGTATGCATATCACGTGCTTTCCATGTTTTAGATAAAGTGAGATTTATTATACATATCAATGGATTGCTTGAGTGTTAGGTCAAGTGTCTCACCCATTTTTACCCATCATTTTCATGTGTCTTGATGCTCTAAACTTTTTTTTAAGTTATTTGAAAACGTAGTTTATATAACAATTTATTTGACACCTCAGTTAAATTCAACAGTTTTAACAAAACAAAATAAAACTTTTTGCAACTGCAGTAAAAAAATAAAAAATTATTAGTGTAAGTCTCTCACATGTTATAGTCCGTGCTCTTCTAAATACCTTTATAAAATTTATATTTTATGAGAGATTAATGTTTTTAAAGGACCTATAATTGCTCCTAAAAAAACCTAAATTTGTGTTTTCCGTTTTTTTTTTTTTTTTGTTATCTTTCCTTTTTTTTAATCGCTCGGGATTGGACACTGAAAAAGTGTTTGATTTTTTTTTTAAATCTCTTTCCTTATCAACACACTTCCGTGGTGTATTTGCATTTTGGTTCTTTATTAGGTCGATCAAGTCCATGCCAATAGCAAACGGACGGATGTGATTTCAAACAATTATTTAAAAAAGAAAGCCGACTTATCATATACTGCTCCCAAAAAAATAGGTCTTACATTATTCTCAAAAAAAGATCCAAAAAAAAAATAATAATTATTATTAAAAGAAAAGTGTCATATGGAATATAGAATCTAGCAGCCTTGGATCTATCAACGAGTGCAAATGGATGGATATGAAACTTTTAAAAGTGAATTTACAATAATGGTTATCGCATTATGGCAAGTTGAGGAAATGGGAAATATCTTGGAGACATGTATAACTGGACAAAAATAGGATACGCGGACAGATTCAAGAGGGGGCCTTCTATTTATGCTCAATAATGGGATCATGTATTTCTAAGTTTAGAGATGAAAAATTGACCCACCACTAATCATTGAAATATAAATGCGTAAATTAAAATTCCCTCCATTGATTGAAAATAATTATAAAAATAATTAAATACTTGCTTCTTAAAATAAAATAAAATTCTCCTTAATTTTTAGCTGTTTGGCTTTTAGTCAAAACTAATTGGTTCTAAGACTAATTGGTTCTAATCAATAAACAGTGTAAAGCTCTCAGTAATTACAATAAAGAAATAAAAAATTACTGCAATATAAAATTCTCATATATTATAATGTTTTAAATTACAAATAGTTTTAATCATACTTCTCAAACATTTCATTATTGAGTATTTACTTATTTGCTAACTAAACAGGGTTGTGCCCAAAACAAGAAAAGGAACAAGAAATCAAAAAAGAATTGAATGAAAAAGATAGAGTTACATATCTTGGCCTACAAAATGGAATAATAATTAAGAAATCCAAAAAGAGGAATTTTATTGCGGGCGCACCTATACACTGGCTGTTTTAACTTTAAACCATACTAGTAGCTGTTAGAAATAATTCAGGCTGACAACTCAAACTTTAAAACTATAACAAAATTAGTTTAAATAACGATCTGGTTATTAGAAGAACTAACTTTTCCTTAAAATTAATATTGGAATGTAATTGTTTTTTACAAAATCCATGAGCCTAATTGAAAATGAGTAACTGGGCTTTAAAAGTACTAACTAATAAAAACCTAAATTTAGCTCAAAAAAAGGTTTAAGGAATAGTAAAAATGAAAATTTTCCCAAAAGATCAGGGCATTCAAACTCCCATCATCATTCATTAATAATATCCTTGTCCCTCTCTCAAATATCTTCCCCTATTCATTAACAAAAAAAAAAAAAAAAAAAAAATCTCTCCCTCTTGTCCTCCCCAACATTACCCACGTGATGAGTTCCGCAATCGAGATTCATGGAACATGGACGAGTAGGATCACGGCACTTGATCCGTGATGTTGATAAAGCCGCCATGTCACTTACGTAATTTCGTCCCTGAATTCGAAGAGAGAGAGAGAGAGGCCAGCCAATCAAAGAGAGTGAAAACTGAGGAAAAGCTTCTTCAAGCTTCAAGCTTCAAGCTTTTTTTTATGGAGCTATGTTTTAATCCAATTATTTGACCAAACACGGCCTTAATTCTCGCTTCTCCTTCTTTCGTTTTGCAGAATCTGATTGTATATTCTCTCGATTCAGGAGCTCCGATTAAAGGTAACTTCGAACGATTCAGATATTTTTGATCGGTTTCAGATATTTTTTTTTATGCCATTTTGGAGCTCGACATTGCTGAAGTTCGTCGAAATCTGAATGAATTTTGAATGTCTCTGGTTTTTTTTTTTTTTTGAAAATTAAGTACTTTGTTGAAAATGAGTGAAGCTGGTGTAATTGGAATTAGAGACGAAATTTCTGATGAAGCCGAAAAATTTGCTTGCGGATCAAACAGAGATTCAGTGAATATCAATATAAATTGAGAATATTTGGCAACAAAAAATTTGGCCGAAAACGACGGGACCTCCAAGTTTTTTCCTTTAGTATCCTTTTTGAACTCTAACGATTCTGCACTTTAATCGGTTCTTTGCTTAATTCGCTTCTTTGGTTTCTTCAGAATCAAGAAGAGGCAACGAATATGAGCAGCTCCATTGGCAATAAAATGCTCAACCAGAGCCTGCTACGAAGCAAACTCAACTCTTCTGGGATTCCTGCAAACTCATTGTTCCAAGCTTCGCGCGTCAACGCCCCCATACGGAAGTCACAGTCGTCGAAGAAATTTTCAGGGAACAAATTGGTTGTCGGGAAACCAAATTTAGCAATGGGATCGCGTCGCTGTTCATCAGCCGTTCCTCATGCTGTCTTAGCCACCGATTCAGATACAAAGGTAATCTTCACCTGCTATAAATTTGGATTTAATGGAAACGATAGGCAAGACATTTATGTTTGTTTTTTCAGTGGTTTATAGAATTTGGTTAATTGAAAGTGTTAGTCTTTGATTAGGAAATTGGCGATAAAGGATATATGTAGCCAGTACTAATTAATTGGCATTAATTTAATTCGCTACTTATTATTGTTTTGGTGGTTGGCATTATGTTCGTAGTCCTACATCAAATTTGCCATCTACAAACATCTGGGTCCCTTTTTTTTAAATGTTTATTTTATTTAAAACTTGACTCTATTTTATTTTTATTTTTTATGTGTTGCTAGAGAAACATTGATCGCCATTCTATGGTTCATATTTTTTTAATAGTTAAAATTCAATTCATCCTAAAACGGTGATTTTTTTAAACTTTTCACTCATCTGAATATTAAAGCAAAAATCATGTTGATTTTACTCATATGTTAATGTCTAATTGAAATGCGTTTGAAGAATTGGTTTTATCATGGGTTTAAGTTTTGACCATCCTTCTGCCTTGCTGCAGCTTGCAGAAAAATTCAAACTTGATGGAAGCATTGAATTGCAGGTACTTATAGTGTGAGTTTTAGGTGCTTAGAGTTAGTGGTCCCACGTGTTTGGCAATGCTCTGAACTTATTTATTGATCCCAAGTGTTTGGACAATGCTCTCTTGAGTTTAGTGAGTTGAGATACTTTTGACTGATTGTGATGACAAACTTGATTTAGGAGCAGGTTATCCTAACATAAGTTTTATCTGAGTGAATAGGTTGTTATTAGTGCCCCAACACCGGGTTCTCCCACTCAAGTCGAAATTCGTGTCACATATAGTAGTGATTCTTTGCTTCTTCACTGGGGTCTAATTAAAGACAGAAAAGAGTAAGTTCAGCTTTGTTTGAATTTTAGATCGACTTAAAAAAATAGTTGTTTGCCTTGTAATTTCAGAGAGTTAAATTGCTTATGGCTATTCTCCTATTTGCAGAAAGTGGGTGCTTCCTTCTTGTCGACCAGGTGGAACCAAAGAGTACAAGAACAAAGCTCTTAGAACTCCATTTTCCAAAGTAAGTCCTCTATACCAGTAGAAAAGTTCTTCGCCATATAGCTTCTTCAACATGAATGTTTGTGGACCCATCAGAGTTCAGACTGATATAAGTTCCATTTGCTTGTCAATTTTTCTCTAGTCTGGCTCCAATTCCTTCCTCAAAATTGAAATTGATGATCCTGAAGTACAAGCAATAGAGTTTCTTATAGCTGATGAAAGGAAGAATAAATGGTGAGATCTAAGAAGTTATTGTTTATGAAGTCTAGGAACTTTAATGTAGCCTAATTAAGGTTCTTTCTTCTCCCCGTTAAAACTTTCCTATCACAGGTTTAAAAATAATGGCAACAACTTTCGTGTTAAGTTACCTGCAAAAGAGGAGTGGATTTCAAATGTTTCAGTTCCTGAAGATCTCGTGCAGATTCAAGCGTATCTGAGATGGGAAAGAAATGGTAAACAGTTGTACACCCCGCAGAAAGAGAAGGTATGCGAAATGTGCTCTATTTCCAATAAATTAGCTATTGTCATATTGCTGCATGTCCGCCAGTATCTCTCTTTCTTTTTTTTCCCCTCAAGGGTGGAAGAAGATTGGTGTGTGACTTGTGTTCAGGTTAACTGTCTGCATGGAAAGCTGTCCATCCTTCCTTGCTTTTATGATTTTCACCATCTTTTTTCTGGTTTAATCTACTTCCATTCTCTCTTTAACTAGATATAGATTAAAATTATTTCATACTAAACGTCCCTTGTTGGAGTCCATTCAACGATTTCCAACAAAAGAAATGCTGAAAAGTGTTGCATTTTAATATGCTACAGGAGGAATATGAGGCAGCTCGAGCAGAGCTATTGGATGAAGTAGCCAGGGGTACTTCCATACAGGAACTTCAAGCGAGGTTGACCAAAAAGAACGATGGCAGCAATATGAAGGAGCCATCTCTTCAGGTTTCAAAGGGAATCCCTGATGATCTTGTGCAAGTACAAGCTTATATACGCTGGGAGAAAGCAGGGAAACCCAATTACTCCGAGGAGCAACAACTTGTACATTTCAAATCCCTTTATCTGGTCTTTTTGGATTTTTTTTTTCTTGTGAATGTTTTCGGGAAGTGAATGAGCCATGTCCCTCGTCGTAGTGTTTTGTCTTGACATCGAGCTGTATCATATATGTTCTTTGTACTTCTTTGCTGTGATAAATATGATGTTCTCTAAAACAGAGGGAGTTTGAGGAAGCAAGAAAGGAGTTGCAAATGGAACTAGAGAAAGGTCTGTCTCTTGACGAGATACGAAAGAAGATCATCAAAGGAGAGATACAAACTACGGTTGCCAAGCAATTTAAGGATAAAAAGTATTTTAGAGTTGAGCGTATTCAGCGCAAGAAGAGGGACTTGATGCAAATTCTCAACAAATATGCAGCTAAACCTGTGGATGAAAAAGTTTCATTCAAACCAAAGGCTCTCACAGCCGTTGACCTTTTTGCCAAGGCAAGGGAAGAAGAACATGATGGTGAAACTGTTCTGAGTAGGAACATCTTCAAGATCAACGATAAGGAACTTCTGGTGAGACAATGATGTGTTTATAACGTTCTTCATTTTATTTTCCTCTGAATTAACATATTTGTAGGTATTATGCTAATTTTCGGAGTCCTGACATATTTTTAAGGTGCTTGTAACCAAGCCTGCTGGCAAGACAAAAATTCTTCTGGCTACAGATCTCAAAGAGCCAATGACCCTTCATTGGGCTTTGTCCAAAAACAACGCTGGGGAGTGGTTGGTAATATTCTGTCTTTTATTAATTGAGAGGATGCCCTTGATGCATAAGCTCAAAACTGAATTTCCCAAAAATGCTTTCTGTAATGTCTTTTGTCTGCATCTTTTCATGCATTTGTAAAATATAACTCACCCCGCATCAAAGAATGACAATAAAATTCACTTTTTTTTAATGAATAAAATTCGCGTTTGCAGGAACCACCTCCGGAAATGCTACCTCCGGGTTCTGTTTCTGTACACGGGGCTGTTGCGACACCATTTTCATTTAGTTCTCAACAGTCTGCTAACGAGGTAGTACAAGACAAAAACTTTTTATCTAGATTGCTTGCTTCAAAGTCTGCTCAGTTTAAATTATGTAGACAACAGTTTGAAAATTCATAATACAATCATCAGGTCCGACATTTAGAATTAGAAATTGAAGAAGACAGTTTTAAGGGATTGCCATTTGTCGTTCATTCTGCCGGAAAGTGGATCAAGAACAACGGCTCAGACTTCTATGTTGACTTTGCTTCTGTATCCAAGCAAGTTCCGAAGGTTGTTTCCAGTTCTTTGTTCATCATGTGATTCTCTTAGCTACTCCACAAGTCCTTTGTTGCTACGTTTACAAGTTTATTGACTTAAAGTTTAACGCATCAAGGATGCTGGTGATGGCAATGGTACTGCAAAGGCTTTGTTGGATGAGATAGCCGAGATGGAGCGCGAGGCGCAGAAATCCTTTATGCATCGGTCTGCCTTTTTGAGGATTCAAATTAGTCTTATTTCCATCGACTTGGTTTACTTCTTATTTCATTTGATTTGTTTTGTGTTTATCACATTTATTTTCCTTTTTCTTTTAGATTCAACATTGCAGCAGACTTGACGGATCAAGCCAAAGATGCTGGTGAATTAGGTTTTGCAGCTATTCTGGTGTGGATGAGGTTTATGGCTACAAGGCAACTCATTTGGAATAAAAATTACAACGTGAAACCACGGTACTTTTCTTATGGTCTCTAGAGTTTAGCTGTTATAACTTTCTTGTGGCATTTAGGTCTCGGGACTTTTTCCCCTTGTTCTTGAATGGCTTGAATAGTGTTAAAAAAACAGCTGAAATCTAGTTTTTGCCATTTGATTTTGTCCTCTCACCTAATGCTTTTGGCAACAGCTGCTAATGTTAAACACGGATTTATTATGGTTCATCGTTAATGTGAGAGTTCATGTCCATTTTGAGCCATGGTAGAATTTTCACTGTTATAAAGAATAAGATTACAAGAAAAATCCTACATCGCATGCCTCTTTCTTTCTTTCTTTCTTTTTCCTTGGCTCCATACGCTCAACAATTACTAATGGGAAAAGGCCATCTTCCTAAATTTTACATGAATGTGGGATGTTGTGTCCTCTGAATCTAAATAGTAAGTTCTAATGGTACAGTGAGATCAGTAAAGCACAAGACAGGCTCACGGACAGTCTCCAGAATATTTATACAAGTTACCCAGAGTATCGGGAACTTCTACGGATGATATTGTCTACTGTTGGTCGAGGAGGCGAAGGCGATGTCGGACAGAGAATTCGGGATGAAATCCTGGTTATTCAGGTGGACAAGTTCTCTCTCTTCTTTTATTTTTTATTTTTTATTTTTATAGTTTTGTATTAGTGAATCATTTGTTCTTTTCCTCGTTTGTATACGAATTTTTGAGCTTGTGTATACAATTTTTTTTTTAAGTTGTTGAACTATTGTTGTTGGCTATATGCAGAGAAACAATGCTTGTAAGGGTGGGATGATGGAGGAATGGCACCAAAAGTTGCATAATAACACTAGCCCAGATGATGTTATTATTTGTCAGGTATTGAAATGTAAATATTACAAGCGACCTGGGACTCGGTAGCCGTTGAGGCTTTTTCACTCATTATTTCATTGCAGGCTTTAATTGACTATATCAAAAGCGACTTTGATATTGGTTTTTACTGGAAAACTTTGAATGAAAATGGAATAACAAAAGAGCGGCTTCTTAGCTATGATCGTGCAATACATTCTGAACCAAATTTCACGGCAGGCCAGAGAGAAGGTCTTCTTCGGGATCTAGGAAACTACATGAGAACATTGAAGGTTAGCTTCACAGACCTCAAAAGTTCTCTTGTTTTACTCTTCCTTTTTTCCCCTTTTCAATTATTCATGTTCATGAGATACAATTGTTGAATCATGGGGACCATCTAGAAGATTTTGCTGTTCCCTACATGGTAGATAAAGTACATTATGTTGCAACTCGACTGCGTGAAAATTTTAATGAACTGAAACTACGTGCAGGCAGTTCATTCAGGTGCAGATCTTGAATCCGCCATTTCAAATTGTATGGGCTACAGATCTGAGGTAACTTCAGTAAGTGGCTTGAGTTTCTCAAGACACTTGGTGCCTGCTCTTAGCATCTAATAGCATTTTATTATCTTCAGGGTGAAGGCTTTATGGTTGGAGTGCAAATAAATGCTATATCAGGCTTGCCGTCTGGATTTCCAGTAATGTTTTTAACTTCATTTTTAATTCTTCTGAGGTTTTTATGTGAAAAAAATATATACGAGAATAGGAATTCACATAATTTTCAATCAGAATTTGCTGCAATTTGTCATGGAACATATTGAAGACAAGAATGCTGAAGCTCTGCTGGAGGTTTGTCAAATTTTTTCATAGGCTTCCTCCTTGCTGCAGTTACATATGCTCTTGTCTTGATTTTGACGATTGTTTTATTTTTGGATGTAGGGCCTGCTAGAGACTCGCCAGGAGCTTCGGCCGCTGCTTTCTAAGCCCAATAATCGTCTGAAAGATCTTTTATTTTTGGACATCGCTCTTGATTCTGCTGTTAGGACTGCCATTGAGAGTAAATATGAAGAATTAAATGCAGCTGGACCTGAGGTAACTTCTGTTGATCTGACCAGTACCTAAATTGTTCTCGATAAATTTCTCTTTATTTTCTTATGAATTTTTTTTAATTATATTGTCCAGTTATGTGTAGAATATGTGTAGTCTTCCTTTTCTGGGAAGAACATGTGTAATTTTGGTTTACTATAAAACTATACCTTCTTGATGACAGCTGATTTATGCATTTTGCAGAAAATAATCCATTTCATCACTATGGTTCTTGAAAACCTGGCATTATCATCAGATGATAATGAGGATCTAGTATACTGCATGAAGGTAAAGAGGCTAGTGTTTTTTTTATTCGCCTATTTTTTCCATGAACTAGTAAAGAATAAGATCTCTAATACACGATATTTTTATTCCCAGACTTTGGATATTTACTCTTTCATTTATTTTTTAATTTTTCTTTCATTGCTTTTGCAGGGATGGAATCAAGCTGTAAGCATGTTAAAGAGTAACAAAAGTCACTGGGCATTATATGCAAAATCAGTCCTTGACAGAACCCGGCTCGCTCTTGCAAGCAAGGCAGAGTGGTATCAGCGTGTTTTGCAACCATCTGCAGAGTACCTTGGATCACTGCTTGGAGTGGACAAATGGGCGGTATGATATACCTCTAGTTGACTTCAAAATGTTTGTCTTGTTTGTCTGTATTATTGCATCGCCTGTATTTGTCCTTATTATTGCTCTTTGTAGGTGAACATATTTACTGAAGAAATTATTCGTGCTGGATCTGCTGCCTCTTTATCTTCACTTCTTAATCGACTTGATCCAGTTCTTCGAAAGACAGCTAATCTCGGAAGGTTGGTTATCATTTTTCCTTGACTACCACCCTGTTAAAAGCTTAGATAATGAGATATTACTTTAAAATATATGGACACAGAAAGGAAGTGCTGTCTTTGGTCCTTTTTTTTTTCCAGCATAGTTTGAAATTAAGGGCCTTGAATGTTGGACCACATTGAAACCTTCACCATCACATGGTGTAGTGACTTTCCAATGCTATTTTTTATGGTGCGGAACAGTTGGCAGGTTATCAGCCCAGTTGAAGTTGTCGGATATGTTGTTGTCGTGGATGAGTTGCTTGCTGTTCAGAACAAGTCTTACGGGCAGCCAACAATTTTGGTGGCAAAAAGTGTTAAAGGAGAGGAAGAAATTCCAGATGGTACTGTTGCTGTGCTGACACCTGATATGCCAGATGTCCTATCTCATGTTTCTGTTAGAGCAAGAAATGGCAAGGTAATGATTCATCAGTTTATAGTTTTCTTGCCAGCATATTTGAGAGGTAACTGTTCAAATGGCCATTTTTAATTGGCAGGTCTGCTTTGCTACGTGTTTTGATTCAAATATACTGTCTGACCTACGAGCCAGAGAAGGCAAATTGCTACGCTTGGAACCAACATCCGCTGATATAACTTATAGGTACTTTGATTTCTTCAGCTCAATGTTCAAGTGTCACAGACCTTATATTCTGTGCATGATGAAATGGTATCACTTTAATATGTGCCAATATGATAGCATTGACAAAGTGAATAGAACTGACACAAAAATCTTTACTTGCTTTCCAACGTTTTTTTTTAGTGAGGTAAAGGAGGATGAGCTATCTGATGCAAGTACAAGTCCTCTTAAAGAAGGAGCCCCATCGACTTTGACTTTGGTCAGAAAACAGTTCAATGGTAGATATGCCATATCGTCCGAGGAATTCACAAATGAAATGGTAAGCCTTTCAACATTTAGATCCAACTTGAATCTAAGTAATTCTTTTCATTTAACCTATGTTTTATATTTGGTAATTTTTCACTTCCAAAGGCGTTATTATTGATTTTTGTAAGGCTTAAATAATGGTTGTGATTTTCCTAGGTTGGAGCAAAATCACGTAATATTTCTTATCTAAAAGGAAAAGTTCCATCTTGGATTGGAATTCCTACATCAGTTGCACTTCCATTTGGAGTTTTTGAAAAGGTTCTCGCAGACGATGCAAATAAGGTCTGCATCATCTTATAACTTTAACTTCATGCACATATAATGCATTGCACAGATACGTTTATGCACTGTCTCGTTAATCCAAGTTTAAATTTTCTGCTTACACCACATACTGATCAGTCAGCCTTCCCTTCTTTTACCATCTTTTACTCTCTCTCTCTCTTTTTTTGTGTTTGTGTCGTCTGTTTTTCAGGAAAAAAAAGAAAAGTAGAGGAAAAATTGTGGGCATTTTTGTTTAGGGTGTATAAGAATTGTATGTTATTTCAAAGTCCTAAATAAACAAGGCTAGGACTTCCTACCACTAGGAGTATATAAAATAATGCGTTTCCTGTTTATAATATGCAGGAAGTGGCCAAAAACCTGGAAATTCTGAAGAAAAAGCTGAAAGAAGAAGAGTTTGGCTCCCTCAAGGAGATTCGCAAAACAGTTTTGCATCTTGCTGCACCACCCCAATTAGTATGTTTTCTTTTCTTTCTTTCTTTCTTTTCTTTTTTCTTTTTTTAGAATGAATTAGTTTGTTTTCTTGCTTGAATGTAATCTTGCAAGAAACTCCATATTTCTAACTTTACGTTTCTTATACTTTTTTCCAAACTTTAATTCCTATAGAAGAAGCTATCCACGAACTAAATTCCAATCAAGAACTAAATTTTGCTCTTAAGTCAGTATGTTAAGTAATAAAAGTACTACTTAAAGAACTAAATATTTTTGGCGTCCCACGTAGAAAAAAAATATAGTTTAATTTGGAAGATGATGCTTACATGAAAATTTTATTTTCAGGTGCAAGAGCTGAAAACTAAAATGAAAGGTTCGGGAATGCCTTGGCCTGGTGATGAAGGTGAACAGCGGTGGAATCAAGCATGGACGGCTATAAAAAAAGTAAGACTACTTTGTCTCCTCTCATATGCGAAAAGAATAATACCTTATTGGATCAATATTGTGCTTTCTGTTCCAATAATGCTGGAGAACAGAGATTAACTGGCCAGCCCTGTTAATTGATGTTGTCCTTTTCTTTAATTTGTGTCTTATTGTTGATGCGTAACTTCTTTTCTTGATCACGCTTTACCCTCTGCCATACAAATTCATATTTTTTAATAAGCAAACCCATTCAATTGATTCTTGTCAAAAAAAAAAAAGAAGATAACCAAATTCATATGTTATTTTAGTCTGTCAGGACTGCCCTGATGAGAGAACTAAGAAAATGATCAAAATTCAGCCGTATGCTATTTTCTGTATAGATTGCACAAAAGGACCTACTATGTTGCATTTTCCTCTCAGCTGTGGCTTTATAAATGCTCTTGAATATCTTCTACTAGAAATTCCAATCGTTGCCAAGGATTCTGTTTAGACTTTTCTTACGTTTTGGGCTACGCTATTCTTCTTTAATAATAATCCAGGTCTGGGCTTCAAAATGGAATGAGAGGGCATACTTCAGCACAAGAAAAGTAAAATTAGACCACGATTATCTCTGCATGGCAGTTCTTGTTCAGGAAATTATTAATGCTGACTATGCATTTGTTATCCACACAACTAATCCATCTTCGGGAGACAACTCGGAGATTTATGCTGAGGTAATTGTATAGTTTACATTTTGCTTTACTTTTTAATTAATTGACCAGGGACACTGATCTACATTGATTACTGGGATAGGTTGTTAAGGGACTTGGAGAAACTCTAGTTGGCGCCTATCCTGGACGTGCTTTGAGCTTTATCTGCAAGAAGAATGATCTGAATTCTCCTCAGGTACTAAGTTCTGAATCTTCGCTTGATAAGAACATAAGATGTCAATGGAGATATTATCGAAAATGCAGCCAATATTGAAGTGATACTTTTCGTTAATTATTTCTTGTTTAAACTAATCAAGAAACAAACCAATCATCAAACTCTAGTGCAAAACAAAAACAACTTGCCCGTTGCTTATGGCTTTTGCCGATCAACAGAAGTAACCCTGTCAGAACCATGGACACAAAGATCATGGTTCTGTTACGTGGATGCCATAGCTAATGTTCCTACCATTTTTTTTGGAAAATTTTCAGGTGTTGGGTTACCCAAGCAAACCCATTGGACTCTTCATTAGACAGTCGGTAATCTTCCGATCTGATTCCAATGGTGAAGATCTGGAAGGTTATGCTGGTGCAGGTCTTTATGACAGGTAGCTAGCTCCATGAACCATTCTCTATTTAAATACAGACATTAACAATGAGTACAATATCTGACCACCTGTTACGAAACTATTTTACGCTAATATGGTGAATATACTCTTTTTATAGCGTTCCTCTGGACGAGGAAGAGAAAGTGGTGCTTGACTACTCATCTGACCCGTTGATTGTCGATGACAACTTCCGTCATTCAATACTCTCGAGCATCGCCCGTGCAGGAAGTGCAATAGAAGAGCTTTACGGGTCTCCGCAAGACATTGAAGGTGTGATTAGGGATGGAAAACTCTTTGTTGTCCAAACAAGACCCCAAATGTAATCTGATTCTTTGACGTGGCTTGTTCTGCCACTGCGAAGTTCACTTAAGTCTAGGACTCATGCTCCTGTTTCCAAAGGAAAAGGTATGAAGAACAGACAAGAATGATTAGCAAGAAATAAAGAATAAAACACACACACACACATATATGTGGACAGGTGATACATATATGTGTTACATCGAGTTAATGATATCATCTGAGATGAGGCCGGTATATTCGAAAGAATAATGCAAATGTAATTTCTTCTTATATACTTAAAAAGAGTTAAATGCATCTATCTTTTATTCAGAGAATTGTGTCTGTTTCTACGTAACATTGCTGAAGCAATGCTTGTTAAGGTGGGTGCACTTGTTACAACTCCAGTGGAGTTTAAGGTTACCATGATTGTATCTACGAAAGTTTTTTTTTGTTTTTTGTTTTTAACTGAGGATATTTGCTTGGCTTACTCACAAGGTGTATAAAAGGTGAAGAGGATCTCTTGATCTCTACATCATCCAATGATCAACGCTAACTGTTGTGGGTCCATTTAAAGGTCGTGGCAGGCCACTAAGGCGTCAAAATATTCAACTTAGCTCTTGTTTGGAAAAGTGGTTAGAACCGTTAGTTAAAATCAATATTAGTTTAAAATATTGTAGCTACTCATTGCTTTATATTGTAACTACTTTATACTTTACCCGGTAGCTACAAAGAGCTTTTTATTAAAAATGGTTGGAACCATAGTGTCAAACAAAAGCTTAAGGTTTAAGAGCTTGTTTAGTAGGAGGAAGAAACAGAAGAGGGAGAAGAGTGAGAAGATCATCGAAAGAATTTTGAGACCCGTGATAGTTTTTTAAGAGACAAAAGAGGCGGAAATGGACTGAGTGGAGTATTTCACATTCTTCAAATTACTTTAGTTTCAATCTCTCCTATTAGCAAGAACTTAAAGAAGATAATCAATTATTGAATACCATTAGAGGAACGTCTTGTTCATACTCCATTTTCCTTACCTATATTGTATACTCTTTTTTTCCATCTTATTTAATGGATCTTTTTTGGACCCACCAATTCCATTCCACTGAAAATGGTCTTTCATGGAACCAACCAATTACAGCTTCTGGATATTCTTCCCATTGCCTTTAATCTTCCAAAATTAAAGGACTCTCCAAAAGCAAAAACTGAACGAGTGAAACTTTTGCATTTACGAGTAATTATAGGAATTGAGAGCTACTGGGCTTTGTTTCCGTCAAAGGTGAAACATAAGCCCTTTCATTGGGTGGTCCACCAGTAAGCCCAATTGGTGGAAGCATTCTTTCCCACTTTAGCCTTACAAGGATGTTACAGGCATGTTGTAGGAAGGCCATTCCTGCCTTTTATGCTTTTAGTTCTCTTTTTCCAACCACACAATGACAATCCACAAAAAGCCATATCGAGCTGTGAAGAAATAGTGGAACTTCTTGTATTACCACATTGATAACATTTAGAGAGCATTTCGCAATGTCATTAAAAAAATGTCTATACTGTAAGGTATTCACATACTATAGTAAAATTGTTTCAACTTTTAGTTGTAACTGTGTTATCAAATACACTTTGAAGCATAAACATGGGGCTCAAATTGCATTTTTATTTTTCTACTCTATCTCTAGAAACAAAGATGGTCTATTTTATCTATTATGTGCAATTAGGATAGCATATGTGTGATTATAATCCCCAAGAACGCCACAGCTCTGGGGGGGTCTATAATATGTCCAAGCACAAGTTCCAAATTCCCATCTTTGCTTCCTACACTAGTTGCAAGGCTAACTTAATATGAACCATTTTTTTTTAAAGTCATTGATAAAAGTAAAATGGCATTAACTTTTTCCAAGAGACAGTGCAATGATTCTTGTGGTTAAAAAGAGTAAATGACCACAATGGAAACTTTCTCGAGTGTAAACAAAAAAAGATTATATATATCAAAAACTCATGCCTATTTTTTTCATTCACTGAGTAACCAAATGACTTAAATCATAATCATTACAATATTGGCATAAAATATATACCCTTTTTTTTACATCAACAATAAGCATATTACAAATGGAAATGCAAACAAACACTTACATGGAGATCAAGGGTCATCAAAGCAAAAGAGAATAGAGGACAACATCCACAGACAAGATAGAGCAATTTTGAACTAGGAATAGTAATGGATGCACATAAGGATTTTTTGACCTATATGTACACAAAATGATCCCATATGGCTTGTCCAATTATGTCCATAATAAAAATACCTAACTCCAACAAGCATACTCTCAAAAATCCCTTTTGGGTCCCCATGTGCTTTCTTATCCTTATCACCAATTCTTTGATCCCCTCTGGTTACGCTCGACATATTTAGACACTAAATTGGACAACCCATCATTCTCATCTTTAATTCCTTGTCATGATATGTAAAAAGGACCAGTACTACAACAATGACCCTTTACTAGTGACTCTGGAATGCCGTACATTACACACAATCATCATTCTACCTTCCAAGCATGCACAAACAAGGAAAATCTTGATGACCCACCTGCAGAATCTTCACCCTGATGATCAGAATTCACTTCCTGATCATCGCCGATCGATGACGATGAAGACGATGGCGATGATATTGGACTAAATATGAACATACCATGCCTAGTGCCAGAGCTAAAAAGCCAGTCATGAACATCCCAAAACACTTCAACTTTAGAAGTACTACTTTTGCTGATCAAATAAACTGACTCATTACCTCTAAATTTCCAATGAAGGTGCTTGACATGAAGAGCTAGCTTCCCATCTATCTTCACCTCCAATTCTGGATCCAAAAAACCAGTGTTGTTGTTATTGTTGTCATAACTAGGAGTGTTATTAGCGTTACTTGTATTATTGTTACATTCAATCAAAATTTCATGAAAATCTTCCCTATCATGAAACTTAACTCTCGTTGAAAACTTCTTCTTCCCAAACAAATGCTCCTTCCTCGACACCAAAATGGGGTCCAAAAGAGATGGTCTACAGCCAGTTTTCCTTAAGGCATCTTTCTTCATATCACCAACAAGTAAGACCACTTCTTCTTCGCACACGATGGCGACATAGTAATCTGATTGCGGCTCGGTTTCTCCGTTGAACTTAGCGGCTTTCAAGTCCCAAACGACATTAACAGTCGTATCATCAAGTACAAGTTGCTTGTCGCCTTGTTTTCTCCAGAAGTACCAAGGCTTCAGCTCAAGCTTGTACTGATAATCTTCCTCTTGTCCTTGAATGGAGACAGATAGGCCTCGGAAAAGCAGATTCTTGCACCAAGTGATCGTGATCAGACGGCACCGGCCAGCGATCTTTGTCCTGTACACCGACATGAACACGCTCTGGCTGGACCTTACAGCCGTGGCTTGTTCGTCGACCGGTGGCCTCTTGCCAGACGAAAAACATGCCGGAATTACAATGGAATCGTGCATGGCGATTGATGAAGTCTAATGGGCAGAGATCAGTTTCTTAAGAGATGGAGATCTTTGGCCAAACTAATTACTTGAAGTACAAACAGGAGTGTTAAGAAACAAACACAAGATTAAGAGTTATGAGATGATTCAGAATTTAAGATGATAAGGATGAGATTGAGATCTCACCTGTTGTTGGATGATCCAGCCTTAAAGATGATGAAAAGGCCAAAGGTTTGTTTTGGTGTAGTGTGTGGTGATCAAGATGGCATTGCACAATTTTCAAAGTGGATGTTTTTGGAAGGAGAGATGGGAGAGGAGTGAGGGAGAAGAGGGAGTTCATTACTTTTTTTT
>CAMOHE010047801.1:16884-43598 GCA_946598075.1 Artocarpus hirsutus
CTTCATATCACCAACAAGTAAGACCACTTCTTCTTCGCACACGATGGCGACATAGTAATCTGATTGCGGCTCGGTTTCTCCGTTGAACTTAGCGGCTTTCAAGTCCCAAACGACATTAACAGTCGTATCATCAAGTACAAGTTGCTTGTCGCCTTGTTTTCTCCAGAAGTACCAAGGCTTCAGCTCAAGCTTGTACTGATAATCTTCCTCTTGTCCTTGAATGGAGACAGATAGGCCTCGGAAAAGCAGATTCTTGCACCAAGTGATCGTGATCAGACGGCACCGGCCAGCGATCTTTGTCCTGTACACCGACATGAACACGCTCTGGCTGGACCTTACAGCCGTGGCTTGTTCGTCGACCGGTGGCCTCTTGCCAGACGAAAAACATGCCGGAATTACAATGGAATCGTGCATGGCGATTGATGAAGTCTAATGGGCAGAGATCAGTTTCTTAAGAGATGGAGATCTTTGGCCAAACTAATTACTTGAAGTACAAACAGGAGTGTTAAGAAACAAACACAAGATTAAGAGTTATGAGATGATTCAGAATTTAAGATGATAAGGATGAGATTGAGATCTCACCTGTTGTTGGATGATCCAGCCTTAAAGATGATGAAAAGGCCAAAGGTTTGTTTTGGTGTAGTGTGTGGTGATCAAGATGGCATTGCACAATTTTCAAAGTGGATGTTTTTGGAAGGAGAGATGGGAGAGGAGTGAGGGAGAAGAGGGAGTTCATTACTTTTTTTTATTTTTTCATGCAAAAGCCCTTTCTTTATTTATCTATTTATGTAAGCTTCTTTCAATCAGTTTTTTGCCTGTCTGTTTTTTGTTTTTAACAAACCTACTTTTTCCTTGCTTCAAAGCGGTTAGGATTCAATGAAGGTTTTATCCCAATAAAACCGTCCTTTTTTTTTTTTTTATTTCAGGCATTCTAAAAAGGGAACAAATCACCTCTTTTTCATAGGAGTCTAAGTTAATGTGACGGTGGTGTCCACCCAATCCCCAAGGAAAAAAAGGGTCTACAAGGATATAATAAAGGTAATTTAGTGGAGAAAGTACAATTGACAATATAAAGATTAAGAGTCTGTTTCGTAAATAGATTTAAATTAGTGATTTAATTTAAGTTAGTGTAATTTAAATTAAGATTTAAGTTAGTGATTTAAATTATTATCTGAATTGACGTTTGGATGTGTATTTAAGTTTTAATCTGAGTATGGAATAAAATTAGAATATGTGTTTGAAAAGATAGTGAAAATAGTTTTTGATTTATTAATAAATTTAATAAAATCTGAATGTTAATGATCTCAAAAAATATGCAATATGAATCTTAATTTATTCCTCTCTTCACTAGAAACATAATGAAAAAAGAATCATCTGAATTGGATATCAAATAAAGAAATTATGATTTTTTTTCTCTCAAATATAAGAGAGAGAATTTCAATTTTTACTGTAGCAGAGATATCTAAATATCAAAAGTTTGGAGAAGTCATAATTCTAAAAACTTAGATTCTTAATACTCAAAGAATTTAGATTTTTTGCTAAATAAACATGTATCCAAAGGATTCTTGATACTCAAATCTAAATTTGAGTTCATTGAGTTCAAAGAGTACTTCAAACAAACATCCCCTAAAAGAAAATTAAGTAGTGATTAGTATTATTTTTTAAGGATATACTCTGCTTTTGGTGTGTTTATGCAACTTATTATCACTCTTGTGCTATGTTTATGTAAAGGTAAATTCTCAAAATCGAATAGTGTGTTTTGACGACATAGTTATAATCGTAAGTTAAAATAAAAAATACTATAATATATAAGAAAAAAGAATATAAAAAAAGTAAATTAAAACCACAATATTACGATTTCAACAGTATTCTCAAACACAACAAAAGTTATATTGCCTCCAAATGAGCATTATTTTGGAAAACTACATTGTTGACTGTTGTGTTTGGAGTACATGCTAATGATCTCCAATCTGAATGGTTGTTGGTTACATATCTACATGGGAGAACATTGTCCGGTTGATGGATTAGCTGTCTTCACGGGCTTTATTGGTGGCATTTTGATCTAATCACATTTGTTCAGATAGTCTCTTGCAACACTGCAAGAACTGACAGTTATGGTTTTAATTTGTTGACGCTTTCTTGTTTGATTGCGATTTGACTCTTTGTTTTGCTCCTTTGTTTTAATGGAATTTTTTTCTCTTTTTTGAGCTCATTCATCAAGAAGTGATCAGAATAGAAAGGAACGGTGGGTAGAACTCCATTTTTAAGTCCCATCTTATATAACCTAGTGTTCAAACTCTTGAATGTTTGATTTCCACATTATCAGGACATGGCACTAAGCAATTAAACAACAAGGCTCTCGTTTAAGTAAGAAATAATTAGCACTGTTTTATACACACACACACACACACACACATGAAAATACTGGGCATAAGTGGTGGTCCAGAATTATGGAAGCACATATCATATATATGCACATGAAGATACCGGGCATAAGTGGTGGTCCAGACTTATGGAAGCACACTATGTAAAGAAGGGTGTAATGAAAAAAAAAAAAAAAAAAACAAAAACAAAAACAAAAGTCATGTAAAGAATGCAATGTCTTTTTACTTAGCTTTATACAAATCCGAGTTAGACCTTAGACAATAACGTCTTTTCACTTAGCTTTCTGCTTTTCAGACTTGGGTACCGCATTGCTTTCAGATATAACTTTCTGCCAGATCAAACGCTGTCATCAAGAGGTCTTGGCTAATCTGGCGGGCCAACTGTTGAGTCTGTAATGATTTAGATCAATTATCATCACGGTAATGTCATCTTTACCACCTTTCCTCACAGCAAGTTTAACAAGCTCCTTACAAGCAGCCAAGAGTCCATCAGATTCAGGTCTCTTCTTGTTTTCCTTGGTGGGAGATTCCATCTTCATGCCGACTCATTTTACTTGCGATACTCTTCACAACTTCGATGGAGGGCTTTCGTTTTCAACGACAAAGTCATTTTCCCTGTCTCCCCATCTACAAGTTTTCTTCTTCTTATCAAAGCCACTGTTCTCATTTGTGAGTGATTCCAACTTCTGTTCACGTGCTTCGCAAATGTTATTCTTTGCAACTTTGATGGAGAGTTTTCTCTTTCGGCGAGAAGTCATTTTCACCGTCTTTCCAGCTAATAGTGTTCTTCTCGTGGCTCATCAACACAACTAGTGTTGTCACTGTCATTATCTTTCAGACAACGTCTTGGGGATCCCGTTTTCTTCTCAGTTGAACATAAAAACCGTATCAACGGCTTCTTGGTTGCCAACCTAGGATGCAATTAACCAATCATAAGACTGATTTTTTTGAATAAAATAGTCTAATAGTAGCATCAAATCCCTTCAAATGTCATGCTAAATTATGCTTGAAAAGCAGCAAGAAAACTATTGTAGACGTTGGATCTACAATTAAATGCAAATACGTTAGATCAATTTAATGTGTTTTTTTTTTATGATTTTGGCCCTCAAATCACCGTTATTAGGATTTGTTTATCTTCAAAGAAAATTTATCAAAATAATTACAAAAAATAGTTAAAAATTAAACTGAGTAAAATTAAACAGCACTAAAAAAATAGATGATACCACACACGTAAATTTATAATGGTTCACTCTACAAAGAGAGCTACGTCTATTATTCTTTACTTTGTATGAATTTGATAAATATAGATTACAAAAGGTGAAAATGAGAAGAGATTTCAGTAGAGTTTCTGCATGATTCTTTTTCTTTTCTGTACTAATGAAGATGTCGTTCTCTTATATAGAAAATAAGAAGTTGTGACTTTCAACTGACAGAGAATGGGGATGATAATGCTTGAAGTAACTGTAATTGTAGGACACGTATCGATCTATGATAGACAGCAAGAATCGGGGTCTCCTGATGTCTCAGTTCTTGGCTGCACATACTCATAATTGTCAGATCATATGAATCAATCTCATTGAATGAACACTTGGGAAGTCAAACCTGCAACAATTGAAGACATTATCTAAATAAAGCATACAATTGTTTGTAATCGATCGAATCAATCAAAGCCTCTACTCGATAATTCGCTAGATAAACAATGCTCTTTTCATTGAACAACTTTGAACCAATCGATCTTGTTGGCCTCGACTTGCTTCAATCGCAACTCTGATCCCTCATTTTGGGCCTTAATAGACGATTTGGGCCTAACCATATCGTACCCCAACAGTTAGCCCCCCACTCCGTAGTCAATTTAGTCGACTATAGGAGTGAACAAATCTTGGACTTTAGTTTGACGACACGTCATCTGATCGAAACTTCACGCTCACACTAGAATCATCGCCCTCCCTCAGGAAATTGCAAAACTTAACTACCCACAACACGTGTCACAATGTAATTAGAAGGCCCCAAAAAATCTATTTAGTATTGACGTCTACGCCTGACTCGAAAAGGAATTGTCTTAGTTTAAGCAGGAATTTGAAAAGAAGCAAAATTTTATCCATTAAATCAACTTTCCATAAACCAATCTTAGCTATTGATCAAACTGCTTTACACAATATATATATATATATATTCTCTCTCTCTCTTCATTTCACACAGTTTCCTTCATACTCAAGGTTATTTTCCTCTATTTTCTTAGGCTTTCCAACGAATTCCAAGCAAGATTTCTCTCCTTTTAGTTGATTTTCTTATGATTTTCTTTCCGTAAGTTTATTTCTCTTGCAATTTTGAACATTTTAGCAACATTTTCAACTCATTTTCTGAGAAAATCTATGACTTCCTTGCCTGTTTGGCTCTCACAGGTTTAAAACTCTTAAGAACTCCTCCCAAACTCTTCAAATCTTAGAAATTTTAGCCCTTAGATCTTCGAAACCCTAGATTTCCTTTAGAAATCAGTTTGTTATAAAGATGTCAAAGGCCATAGATATTAGTTCGAGTGGAAGTGATGGCCCATGGTTTAGTGACGAAGATAGAGAAATCGATGAGTGGATCAGAGAACAATCGAAAGTCAAATGAACTTCTAGAATCAACGGTGCCAAGACCAGTAAAGAAGCAAAAAAGGGCCCTATGGAAAAGAGAGACAAAACTGTGGGTCCTCCGAATCAAATCGAGTAAATCAAAATGCTAGAAAAAAGAAAATACATTTCAGCTACAGAATGGTTGTCATATTTTCTAAAAAACCTAGAATCGATCCTTAAAAAAGAAGACCTATCGACTATCAGAGTCAAGTACGAAATTCCCTCTTCTGTTAATATTCGTCTACCCTATCCTAGCGAGTGGGCGGATACATAAAAAGAGGATTGGCTATGCGTGAACACCAAGTGGTTCGAGCTAGGACTTTGACTACCAATTCTTGAGTTTATGCTCGTGATGCAACAACAAAAGCAGAGGGCGTTTCTATTTCGTATATCGGCAATCAAAGCAACTCATTGCTGATTTTGTAAACATTAATAGACATTAGGAAAAAGGATATTTCTTCATGTCTATTAATCACGATTCAGTCAAGCCATCTACATGATTTCCATTCCCTTTCAAGTTTGTTGATCTTTGTGAGCATTGATATTTGTTTTTTACTTTAAACAATAATTCCAACTAATCTTTACATCTTTGCTTCTTGACAGATTACGAGTTGAATCCTCCAGTGCTAATTGAAGAAATGTTCTATGAGAGGCTCGAAGCCTTGACTCTCTCAAAAGACAGGCTTGGGCTGAAATCTCCCATCTTGATCGACTTAGAAAGTCGTCAAGTCAAAAAAGGTTTAGAGAAATCCCTACAGGTGTTCCTATTCATTTTCTGAAATGAGTCGATTGAGTCTTTGTTTACCGCGATGCACTTTAATGATTGTATGGTTTGTTAAAATTCATTACTCCACTCTCTGACGAAGACACTCTTCTCGCAAAAGTTGCTTTGTCATCCATGAAGATCTCATTACCTTCATTTGATGACACCATGAAGAGAAAGGCCGGCATAAGGGCTGTGGGGAAAAAAAAAAAAGGAGGGGCGATGCCTACGAATAAGGTATAAAGAAAAATCGATTCCCCTAACCGATACTTCAGATTTCCCTCCTCTGCCTCCATTCAGCATTCAGCCCTCAGTGTCAAACAAAAGAAAGGTTGTGGAGTCGTCTAATGTGATTAAAGATGTCGAAGCGAGGGTCACTGATAAAACTCTTGACATCCCAGAAAACGTCAATATCTTTTAGGACAAGAAGGCGACTTTAAGAGCGTCTAGGAGCTTTAACTTCAGACTGGATGAGGACACTTTTGGTGAAAAGTCATTATCTTAGTTGAATAATGAATCAACTTTGGCCCTAAGACAAGTAAGGCAGAAGTCTTGTCTCGAAGCTTTTCAACTTATTATATTGAATCATACTAAGCTTTTCCAGTACACAGGCCCTTCAGCTTCATAACGTATTTGTGAACAAAGCTGTACATAAGTACGAGCGACTAATTGCGGTTATCAAGGAACTTGAAGAGAAGCTTATGAGGCTAAGTCTAAGAGGAACGATGCGAGGAAAGAGAGGCACGATGCCATTGATGCATTGACAAGGTCGAACAAGAAAGTCCTCAATTTGAGTAGGAGTCTCTGTCTAGAGGAGGAAAAAGTTGACAACTTAACCAAGGGAATGGAGATGAAGGCTCAAGAAATTGAAGCGATGAAGGAGCAACTGCTTGACATTCATAGCAATTCCCCTATCAAAACTAGGCTCGATACATTGAAAGAATTCAAATCGAGTCAACTTAGCAGCCTTGACATTGATAAGGAAATCGCAAAGCTTGAGAACCTCATGTCTCTTGATGAATTTAATGTCGAGGAAGTCGATATGAGTTCAACGGTTCACGAGGAGGCTAGGACTGAAGCTTCCTTAGCTCCTGATTCTTCAAGGATCGAGGCATCGCTAGCAAATGAGCAAGCTATTGTACCTCCGACCATTTAGGCAGCAGAGGAGGAAATTGCCCAAACAGCAAAGGGGGAAATTGCCAAAACGATCTGATATGTTGGACGGGTGGATGTATTATACCTTTTTTTTTTAGGTTGTATTGAACAATTTTTGTTAAATTTGAAGAAAATTAATGTTTAACTAATTTAACATTTGTTTCGTTCTAATATATTTTGTACTTGGTAATATTGACCCCCTTCGAAGTTTAGTTCATTAAGAGTAAGTAAACTTTGAATTTGTTAGGCTTCAATATTTATGAAATTGAGCAGTTATTAGATCTGCTCTAATTTAAATCAAGCTTGAACGAAATAGGCTCAAAATTTAAACCATTAGGATGGCTTAGGGAACTGAAGTTTTAAGCATATGAGCCAAATAATGGTTTATTCAGACTCAGCCAACGGTATTGGCAATGTTGATTTGAACGTGGGATTAGATAATTGAATATTGATATGAAGTTTTCAAATCGAGCTTTAAAATGAGTCTATTAACTCAATTTTGGATATAATGAGCCATGCGAATGACTTACTTAGAATTGAATTTGGGACGAGTTGATTGAATCCACAAGGAGCCATGATGATGGCATTTTGAGATCGAACTCATGACGAGTTGATCGAGTTCACCGTTGGGAATTAATAGGAAGCCATGACGATGGCGAGCCATGATGATGGCGATTTAGGATCAAACTCGAAGCGAATTGATCGAGTCCAATGTTAACAAAAAGCTAGGATGATGGCAAGCCATGAGGGTGGCAATTTAGGATCGAACTTAGAGCTAGTTGATTGAGTCCAACATTGGACTTAGTAGGCTAATAGAGTCGTAACATTTTGAGCAAAATGGTGGTTGTAATAGCCTGCACCCATTTATAATACACGGGCTGCCTACATACCCATGTATGGGGATAAAGCCGAATGTACTTTAATTTACACACTTAGCTCGTTACAACCATTGCTAAAATAATGTCAAAAAGTAATCTTGTACAAATCGACTCAAGTAACATAATGAGAAACCTAAAAGAAACAAAGAAAATTGTTAAGTTTTGTTACACGAAATACTTGTGTAGGTGGTGAGCATTCCAACTTTTGCTGATGGTTCTCTCGTCATACTTTTCCAGCTTGTAGACTCCATCGCGTACAACGGCTCAGATTTGATACGAGCCATCCTAATTTGTTGCCAATTTTCCCGCATTAACTTCTCTTATGTTTTGAAAGACTCTTCAAGGCACAAGGTCTCTTACCCGAAACTTCCTAATTTTGACTTTCTTGTTGTAGTATCTGGCTGCCGCTTGTTGATAACGACCAAGGCAGTAAAATGCATTCTCCCTCTTCTTGTCTATCAAGTCTAATGTATCCTGCATCATCTCTTCATTTGTTTCTTCATTGAGGACCAAATAGTCGACTCGAAGATCTCGAGGAACAACTTCAACCAGGATGACTGCTTCCGTTCCATAAACAAGGGAAAATGGGGACTCACCAGTTGCGTGCCTTGGTGTCATTTAGTAAGCCCATATAACCATCAACAGTTCTTCAACCCAATGTCCTTTTCTAGCCTCTAACTTCTTCTTGAGGTTCTTAATGATCATTTTGTTCATCGCCTCGGCTTGTCCATTCCCTTGTAGATACCTAGGTGTGGAAAAGCTAAAAATGATGTCTTAATCGTGGCAGAATTTTTTTAAGGACATGGATATGAACTGTGAACTGTTGTCAACAACAATCTCCCTAAGAACTTCCAACCGACAGATGATATGTCTTCAAATGAACCTTTTAACATCTTGCTCTTTAAAATCTCCAAAAGCTTTAGTTTTGACCCATTTAAAAAAATAATCTGTGAGGACGAAGAGATACTTAACTTGTCCTGGGGCTGGAGGAAGGGCCAACAACATCCATTGAGTACTTCATGAAAGGATAAGATGAACTGATCGAAGAAAGCTCCTCAGCAAGCTAATGGATAGCTGATGCATGCCTTTGGCAGCTATCACATTTCTTGGTGAAGTTTTTTGAGTCATTTTGCATTGTTGGCCAGTAGTAACCTTGCCTCTTGATTTTATTGCACAAGGACCTTCCCCCTGAGTGATTGCCACACAAACCTTCATGTACTTCTCGTTAGGTAGCCATCCATCGCTTATGTACTAGTATGCTCCTGAAGCATCTTCTTCAAAGTCTTCACTTCAGTTGTGAGGGCTTCGAACTGATGGTTTACTTAAGGAACAGCTTTAGATTCTTCATTTGGAATTTTAGGTGTGTGTTGGTTTTTTGAGTTGTCTCCCATATCTAGTGATTGAGTTATAAGATTCTCGATTTGGTGATCTAAAGGCCCAATGGTGGGCTCCAAACTATAGACATTGGATCTACAATTAAACATAAATAAATAAGTTAGATCAATTTAATGCGTTCCTTTTTATGAGTTTGGGCCCTCAAATCACCGTTATTAGGATTTGCTTATCTTCAAAGAAAATTTATCAGGATGATTATAGAAAATAGTTAAAAATTAAACTGAGCAAAATTAAACAATATTGAAAAGAGAAATGATACCACAGACGTAGATTTATAGTAGTTCACTCTATAAAGAGAGCCTTCGCTATCTATAATTTGGTGAATACAGATTACAAGAGGTGAAAATGAGAAGAGATTTCAATAGAGTTTCTGTATGATTCTTTTTTCTTCTATCTACTAATGAAGATGACGATCCCTTATATAGAAAATAAGGAGGAGTTGTGACTTTCAACTAATAAAAAAGTAGGGATGATAATACTTCAAGTAACTACAATAGTAGGACACGTGTTGATCTACGATAGGCCGCAAGAATCAGGCTCTCCCCAAGTTTCAGTTTGTGGCCAAACATACTCATAACTGTCAGATCGTATGAACCAATCTCATCAAATGAACAATTAAAAAGTCAAACCTACAACAATAGAAGAAGTTATCTAAATGAAGCATACAATTGGTTTGCAATCGATTGAATCAATTGAAGCCTCTACTCGATAATTCGCCAGATAAACGAGGCTCTTTTCATTGAACAGCTACGAACCGATCAATCTCATCAAGCTCGACTCGCTTCAATCGCAACTTTAAATCCTCATTTTCATTGAACAGCTACGAACCGATCGATCTCATCAAGCTCGACTCGCTTCAATCGCAACTTTAAATCCTCATTTTGGGCCTGACAAAATCGTACCCAACAACTATCCCATGCTGGATTTGTTAAACTAAATTAATATGTAATAACTATAAGCATATAAAATCAAAGTGGAAACAAGGATCGGTTGCCTTTTGCCATTGAACTTTACTGTGCAATCCGATATTGAAACTCTGCTCAGTGCCTTTCATTGCTCCATCGGAGCAGCTCGTTATTCTTCTTCTTAGGAGCTTTAAGTGCTTCTTTTAACCCAATTAATGGTGTACACATAGATAGAGAGCACAGGGACCCAAGTTTTGCTCTTAATAAAACTAACTCCATCAACAAGCCTTTGAAGAAAAAGGCATATATATATATATATATGCCAAATGAATTATGAGCCACATTAATTTTAGTGCATAAGGCACTAACCCTTAATAGAGTATTTTAATCTAAGTGCTTAATGCACTTATCAAGTGCTCAGAGCACTTACATTCTTCCACTTGGCTCATAAATTCAATTATTTACCATAGCAAGAAATAAAACACATGAATCATAGGGATAGGTCCTTTTAGAATAAGTATTATCTTCCATGTATCACAATATATTATGTCTTTTAATGCTTAATGAATAAACCTTCTATTTATTCTAGGTCCAAACTTAATGATATTTCTCAATTAAACAACTTAATGTATATACAAATGAAATATGAGAAAATATTACAACTGAAATAGAGTTTTATAAATTCATTCTTACAATGAAAATTATGCAAAGGAACCAAATACTATATGCATGATTCTTAAACTTGAACTGTAGGCATGCCTTTAGTTAAGGATCAACTATCACTAATTTAGTGTTAACATGTTCAATGACCACTGTTTTATTTTTAGCACGTTCTCTTATGACTAAATACTTAATGTTAATGTGCTTGATTCGACTATCACTTTATTTTTAGTCATGAAACTGTATCTGAATTATTATAATATAATCTCAATGGCTTAGTAATTAAATCCACAATTCTAAGCTCAGAAATGAAACTCTTTATCCATACAGCTGTCTCAAAACAAGATACGAATTCAGCCTCTATGGTGAAAGTAGTAGTCAAAATCTGCTTTGCATGTCTCCAATATATAGCTCCACTAGCAAATATAAAAATGTATCAACTCAGCTAAGAAAATCTGAATCAAAGTAGTCAACCACTTCCAAATTTTCAGTTCGTCTATATATAAGCATGTAGTCTTTGGTTCTCTAAAGGTACGTCATCACTTTATTTGCAGTTCTAATGGCCTATCCTAGATTACTCGGATTTCTTCCTAACATTTTCACATCAAATGCAATGTTAGGCCTTGTGTAGACCTGAGCATACATAGGGCTTCCAATAACTGAAGCATATAGGATGTTCTTCATTTGTTCCCTTTCAATACTTAATTTTGGGGGCACTGATTTCAAAGTAAATTTATCATCTTTTACTATAGGAGCTATACTTAGTAAACAATTTTTTATCCAAAACTTCTCTAAAATATTACTAATATAGGTTCCTTATGACAGATTTAAAATTAATTTATATCTGTCTCTATAGATCTTTATGCCAATGACATAAGATGCATCACCTATATCTTTCAAATCAAAATTTTTAGAGATAAATTGTTTCTCCTCATGTAGCAAACCCTTATCATTAGTTGCAAGTAAAATATCATCTATATAGAATAATGAAACAAATTTTACTCTTACTGACCTTCTTATATATATATATTGATCCATAATGTTCTCTACAAAACAAAATAAAGAGATAAAATCATGAAATACCACTAACAGGATCTTTGTTTTCTATCCATATATGGATTCCATAAGCTTACATGCCAAGTGCTCACTATCACTCGAGAAAATCCCTCTAGTTGTTTTATGTAAGCCTCTTCCTCTAGATCTCTATTGAGAAAAGTTGTTGTCACATCTATTTGTTGTAATTCAAAATCAAAGTATGCAACTAATGCCATAATAGGAGAAAAAGAATTCAAAATTAAAGTATACAAAGAATCTTTCTTAGATATAGGAGAAAAAGACTCCTTGTAGTCGATTCCTTTCTTTTGAGTGAATTCTTTTGCAACGAGTCTTACTTTATATTTTTGAATGTTGTCCAATAAGTCTTTTCTTGTCTTAAAGACCTATTTATAACCTATGGTAACTCTATAAGATCCCAGAATCCGTTAGATGCTATAGAATTCATGTCATCTTTCATGGCGTTGAACCATAAATTTGATTCTTTATAATTCATGGCATGAGAAAACGTTTCAAGATCACTTTTAGCTCCATTATTATAATCTATCTCTTGTAGATACACAATATAATCACTAGGAATTGTTGATTTCTCTATTCTAGTTGATCTTCTTAATGTTGTATCAACATTTTCTTGAGGAATATGTTGTTCAATTGGTTGTTTAACAATTTCAGGCATTTCCTAAACAATTTGATTTACTGGACTATTATTAGCAATTTGTGGAGCTTCAATGATTAATTGTCCAACACTTATTTGAACTTGAGGAGTGTTGTGAACAACAATCTGTCACTTGAGCAGAAAGATTAAGCATCAAAATGACCTTTCTCAGAAACAATGTTCTATGATAGATTGCTCCCGCTAATTAAGTCATTCTTAAGAAATTTTGCATTTCTTGATTCCATAATCTTAGTAATGTGAGATGAACAATAAAATCTGTATCTTTTAGACCTTTCAGTATATTGAGATACCTACTAATGGTCTTTGGATTCAGTTTCTTTTCTTGTGGGTTATAAACTCTTACTTTAGACGGGTATCCCCAAATACGTATATGTCACAAACGTAATTTCCAAACTTTCTTTAATTAAATTGGCCTCTTCAGAACAGCCTTACTTGAAACTCTGTTTAATATATACACAACTGTTTTAAGAGTTTCGGTCCACAAGAATTCAGGAAGCTTAGAGTAACCATGCATACTCCTCACTATGTGCATTAAAGTTAGGTTTATTCTTCCTGTCATACTATTTTGGTCTGGAGAATCAAGCATAGTGTATTGGGCAACTATCCCATATTCTTGAAGAAACTTCACAAATAGACCGGGTGCTTGTCGATTCTTAGTGTATCTATAATGATATTCTCTATCTCTGTTCATTATTACGATCTTAGTTTGCATTCTGTTTCATTTCTCTACTTTAGCCTTAAAAATCTTAAAAGCATATGATGCTTTGTTCTTGTTATGAAGCAAGTAAAGATAGATATATCATGAGTAATCATCTATAAAAGAGATGAAGTATTTTGGACTATATGAGTCCATGTCTAGACAACAAATATTTGAAGGTATGATTTCTAATATGTTTGTATTTGTTTTTGCACATTTTTTAGACTTGTTGGTCTGCTTTCTCTTAATGCAGTGTACAAAGTATTAAAATCAGTAAAATCTAAAATTTTAAGTACTCCATCCTTTACTAATTTCTTAACTCTATCTATGGAGATATGTCCCAATCTCCAATGCCACAACATAGAGGAATCATCATTCATAACGCAACATTTTATACCAGTATAAACATGCATAGAACTATAAGTGATGATTTTGTAAATTAATAGAGAAAAGACCATCAGACAATGTACAATAACGCACTTTTACTCATTTCTATTATTAGCTTTCTTCTTTTGTTTGGCTTGTTTTTTATTCTTTTCTTGTATTGCTGATAATGCACTTTCACTTATTTCTATTATTAGCCTCTCTTTTTCTTGAACACACATGGTCATGAGTTCATTAATTGACCATTTATCCTTATGTGTATTGCAAAATATTTTGAAGGGTTCATACTGTTGTGAAAGAGTAATTAATATATAGTGCATAATGAAAGATTTAAATATATCAATCTTATTTGTCTTTAATTGAGCCATAGTGTTCCTAATCTCTAGGAAGTGTTCACATGCACCCTTAAACCACGTGAGCCTTTAAGAATGTAAATTTTGTTATTAGGGTGCTGGTAAGCACTTTATCTAATGATGTAAACTTCTCATCAACGGCTTTTAGTAATACCTTGATATTTTTATGCTGATCGACAGGACCTCTAATACAAGCAGACATATTGTTTTTTAGTGTGCTGGCAAGTGTTTTATCTAATGATGTAAACTTCTCATCAATGGCTTTCAATAATGCCTTGGTATTTTTATGCTGATCGACGAAACCTCTAATACAAGCAGACATATTGTTTTTTATGAACATGATTTTGAGGCGATTAGATCACTCCCATTGTTCATAAGAAGCCCTTTCATCAGCATCACTAATATTATTAATAACAGTTTCGTCTTTCCTAATAGCATAGACTATGTCCATTCACCCAAGATGAAGAAAAATTTTCTCCTTCCATATTTTATAATTGTCCTATCTAAGTTCATGAATTTTACATTTAATGTTAGAGTAATTTGCTGGTTCCAAGACTATATTAATAATTACATGCGTATATTTCATAATTTTTGAGACTAATAAACTTATATCATGTTTTACCAATGTAAATCATGATTTAAAAAAATTATAAATCTAGTGACATAAAACTTGCATGTGAGCTAAAGTTCCAATTCAACTAGATTCACTTAACTTTATGATAAAACTATCAAATTATGTTCCTTTTTTTAATTCTTGTATGTAAAAATATCAATAATGCCTTGATATTTTTATGCTGATCGACAAAACCTCTAATACAAGTAGACATATTGTTTTTTAGTGTGCTGGCAGCTTTATCTGATAATGTAAACTTCTCATCAACGGCTTTCAATAATGCCTTGATATTTTTATGCTGATCGACGAAACCTCTAATACAAGCAGACATATTGTTTTTTATGAACATGATTTTGAGGCGATTAGATCACTCCCATCGTTTATAAGAAGCCCTTTCATCCGCATCACTAATATTAATAATAACATTTTCTTTCCTAATAGGATAGACTATGTCTATCCACCCAAGATGAAGAAGAATTTTCTCCTTCCATATTTTATAATTGTCCTATCTAAGTTCATGAATTTTACATTTAATGTTAAAGTAATTGGCAGGTTAGAAGACTGTATTAATAATTACATGCTTATATTTCATAATTTTTGAGACCAATAAACTTACTACATGTTTTACTAATGTAAATCATGATTTAAAAAAATTATGAATCTAGTGACATAAAACTTGTACGTGAGCTAAAGTTCTAATTCAACTAGATTTACTTAACTTTATGATAAAACTATCAAATTATGCTCATTTTCTTAATTCTTGTAGGTAAATTAAGATATATAATTTGATATTCTATTCCAATTAACCATAAAAATATAATAAAAATTCCTGTGGGATAAAATTTATTATATCAATTATGATTAACTACAATAAATGTCATTTTCTAAATATAATCCTAAATCATCTAATATATAGTTTTATATAATTAAAGCTGCTGTGGCTAAACTCTTATTAATTAAAATTACGTGGATTGGTAGACATTTTATTCTAAAATTTTGTTCATAAATAAATTGCATCTGACTTAAAGCAATATAAATAAATATGAACAAAAACCTAACAATTTATGTACTAATATTCTTTATGCATAAATTAAAATTATACATGCAAATCACATAATCTAGCACATTATTTTACAAAATTTAATATACTAAATTTTTCAACTTAATATTGCATTTATAATTAAAATCACAAATTATACATAATGAATCATATATGCATATAAAAATATAAAATTATATCTACACAAAAATGTATAATAATATTCACAACAAATAACAAAATTACAGACATTCAAAATTACGGATATATTATGAAAATTTAGTAAAATGTCAAAATTATGAAAATTTTCCCAAAAAATGTTCAATCTATTAAATATGTAACAATACTTAAATTTTTTAATTAGGAATTTTTTTTTAATTTTTGGCCTAAAACAAACGACATATTGTTTGGGCATTAAAGCCCAAACGACATGCTGTTTTAGTCAACAGAAACGAATTCCTAACGTTGCAAATAACATGTTGTTTTGCAGAGCCAATTAGCCCAAACGACATCGTTTTGCACATGGGGTCGGAGTAAAAACGATTTTTCTCGTTGGCTGAGTAAATAGCAACAAATGACACTTCGTTTTGCTCAAGGAAGGTCTCCTTCAATCCCTAGATGGATCATTTTGAGCCGATTTTGATCCAGTTGTAGACTTAGTTCGTTCTTAATGTTTTAGACACTATTTTTGACGTTTTAAATTGTAGAAAACTTAGAAATTGAATTTCTTAATGATTTCTAATGTTAGTATCCTAAAATAAATATCCCAAAATAAAAAAAAAATTAAGTAAACATAATATTTTTATAGATTTTCAAACGGAAGGCAGGGGTAAAAAACATCTCTCTAATACTAACTGTTAGACTTAATAATGATCTAATATGCAATAAATCATAAGCATAAAAGATCAAAAAACGTGGAAACGTGAAAATCACCTGCCTCCCGCCATTGCAGCCGTCTCTATGCAGTTCCAAAACTTGAAGCTGCTGCTGCCTCTGTTCCACGCTTTGGAAGCTTCTAAGCCTTCCTTAAACTCAACAGATGGTGTAAACACAGAGAAAGATCAAAAGGCTTAGCGGCCTCAAATATCTGCATACATACTCGAATGCCCACTGTGTCCATCACACGAGCTCCAAAAATGCTGACGAGGATAATGATTATGGGCAACTTAAGGTCAGAGTGCTCTCAGTATTTAAGGCACTCCTGCCACTGGAGGCAGTGAGGTTAGCGCTCATAGCACTTATGTAAACTATAAATTCGTAGTGCATAGAGCACTCTATATAGTATACAATTTTCTATATTTTTTCCAGAGTGATCCTGCGTAACTTTGATGAAGGACTCACATTAACACAACCAGTGTTGTCACTATCATTATCTTTCAGACAATGTCTTGAGGATCCCGTTTTCTTCTCAGTTGAACGCAAACGTCTCACCGTATCAACGGCTTCTTGGTTGCCAACCTAGGATGCAATTAACCAATCATAAGACTGACTACATTAAAATAATCCAATAATAGCATCAAAACCCTTCAAATGTCATGGTAAATTATGCTTGAAAAGCAGCAAGAAAACTATCCCATGCCAGATTTACATACAAGACATTGTGTGAACATGTAAATATGCTTTAATATTAAGCAAGAATTGCCATACAAAAGAATGATACAGAAAAGAATAAGAGGAGCGTATCACGAAAAAAGAAAGCTGCAATTTTCAAATTCTGACCTTTTCCCAGAGTCCATCAGAGGCTAAAATTAGGAACTCCATGTCTGGAGTGAGTTTCAGGATCTTTGTTTCAGGCTCGGCAATCACCCAGTCCTTCAGGTGAGCATCCCCAATGCTTCAATTAACAGTGAGTAAGCCGTGAACACGCCACGCTCCTCAGTGGATTTCGACATACCCTCCCTACAATCAAAGCACCAAAAATAAATCTGCTTGTACACTTTTTCAACTAACACAATAAGCTGCACCATTATTTCCTATTGAGTGCCTTTTTTATCTTTTCTTTTTCGCTTTTCTTCGTGTTCCGCTTGGTGATCTTTCACGGGAGGTTCAGCCACCCCGCCTCTGCAGAGAACAGCCCTGCAATCTCCCAAGTTCGAAATGACAACCTCTTGTCCTTCAATCATAGCGGTGACGCAGCACACACTGCTGCGTAACCCTATGTTTCGCAACAAGAATTCGTCACCAAACTATGACAAAATCACTACAATTGAGAGAATCAATTAAATGCTTGTCCTAAATGGAAACAAGATCTGGCCAAAACCAACTTATTGATGACTTAGCCCTAAAATTGAATTGCAATTGCATGGAAGCCTAATTGTAGCCGTTTTCAAACAGGTTTATGAATCAAAAAACACTTTTTTTTGGCTGAATTAGAAACTGAGAATTCTGGGAAAGAACTAAAAAGAATTGTAGATCACCTGCTTCAAGAATTTGCGGTTTGTTTTCAGATACCCAGCTTTAACAGCCTCATCTTTGTCCGTACAATTCTTCATCGTTTCAAGAACATTGTTGTGCAAATTCTCAGCAACGAATTCCGCCGCCTTCCTCCCACCATGTCCGTCGTAAACCCTGAAAAATCTCTACAACATACATTATCCAAAAATTTAAAAAAATAAGAAAGAAAGAAAAACAAAAGAGCTAAAAGAATCTCAATAAAACTGAATTACTTTGTTGGAGTTGCCTAGAAAGCAAGAAAACATCCTGTGGCCTTTGGGGGAGAAAACGGCGCGGCTGAGGCCGGCGAAGGAGATGGCGTAGTTTGGAGGCGTGTGGGTGGGAATTTATTCGAAGGACAGCGGGAATTTCAAGAGTTGGGGGTCTTTTCCGCTTCAGAGAAGAGGAATCGGTGGGATTGGAGTTGGAATCTTGGTTCGTCGCCATGGGAATTGCTCTGCTCCGTGTAGTAAGAGGGAAGGAAAGGGAGGAGCCTCCAACGGCTCTAAAGAGAGAAACAGAGAAACAAAGAGACTCAAAGACGGTTCCGTTGGCCAGGAGCCGTTAGGATTACCGGTCAATAGTGTTTGAATGTGCGCTTGGAGCCAAATTAAGGATCTTTATTTTGTCTTCTCTCTTTTTCAAGGAAAATTACTTTTTCTTTTTAATTTTATAAGGTGTTTGGTAAATTTTTTTCAACTCAAACAAATAAAACAAATAAAGCTCTCATATATTATACTTTAAAGTAAAAACATGCCATAATTTAAAGCTTTTATATGCTACAATACTCTTAGTTCTCACTCACTTTCAAACATACTATTAATACTTTTAATGTTTCTTATAATTTATTTTAGTTTTTTTTGGGTTAAGGCCTTATGAAAGTACTTTTTTTTTCCTTCAAGAACATTGGGGAGCTCAATGCAAGAAGACAAAAAATGCAAGTGCTTCTTTTTTGTTTTATAAACTGACTATTTTGCTTCTCTTCAATTCAAGAATAAATTATTTATGCTTGTAGAAAAAAAATAAAAGAAACTAATGCCATCTATCGAAAATGTTGCCTGTTATGTAGCATGAATCCTACAAGTTTGTTCAATTGTAAGTATACGCTCATTTTAAATGTTGAGGCCTTCCATTTAAATTCTCTTATTGTAATTTGTGTTTATAATTGTAATGTTATGGTATACATTCCAATTAAATTCTCTTATTTTAGTTAAAAAATTGCTTTGTACAGGGAATGAGTATTGAAAATGAAATATTCTTACACAATTTCTTTCGTGAAAACTAAAGCTGTTAATTTGAGCAGGGTCAACTGGGCCGACCAACCCATCTCTTTTGGTGTATGCTTTAGGTCGGACTATGCCTCTCTTTTCATTAACCATGTAGGGGCTGAGCTAGTTTTTTCTTTTGGTCCGTATGGGTCGGGCTGGCGTGATCTGAATTAACACCTCTTGTAAAAATTGAAAAAAATACTAATCAATTGATATTTGTCTTTTAGGCATTAAATCTGTAGCAAAATGATTTTGACAGATTTAATAGTTTTAAAATGTACACCATCAGTGGAGTTTCTTGTTTGAGAAGTCCTCATATTTTTATCAAAAATTGTAGTAATTATTTTTATTAAAATGAATTAATTTCTTGCCATGTTGTTTGGCAACGAGTGGTTTTAGCCACTATCTCAGATATAAACAATGTAAAGCTTTTATATGCTACAGTAAAAAAATTGTTATGGTGTAAAACTCTCACATACTACAGTAAAAAAACTATTATAGTGTAAAATTCTAACATGTTACAGTAAGAAAAGTTATAAGCAATAATTCCCACCAACCAAACATTTTTCTCGAGGAAAAAACTCTTTCATTCTCGCCCTTCCAACGACGTCGTATGGCAAGACTCTAAGGATGGCGCTTAGCCGTTTGTCTCCGTTTGGGCCCCACCGGTCCAGACTTCTTTCTTGGCTTTCATTTCGATCCACTCAAAAACTCAACTCAAACTGACGAGTTAACAACCAACACCAACTGTCCAATCTTCTTCTTCTTCTTCTTCTTGTTTTTATTCGTCTTCCACTTCCTTCCCAATTCCCAAATGCTTCTCTCTTTAAACGCAACCCTAAATCCTCTCCTCTCCAATCCCGACTCTCCTCCGACCTTCCCTCACAAGCTCCACACTCCATTCAAACCACTAGCTGCCGCCGCCAATTCCACTTCTTCCCTACGACGGAATCTCTTTCCCGCCAATTCCAGCTCCCTCTGGAACGCCAACTCTCTCCGCCACGTCACCGCCGATGACGACTCCGACGCCACCGCCTCTCTCGTCCCCTCCGCCTCCGCCGTCGCGGCCGCCATCCGCGCCGCCTCTACCTCTCCCGTTGACTTCGTTCACAGGATCGAGAAGGACCCCAAGACCGCCTTGATCCTCCCAAGCTCCGATTTTCAGACCCTCTGCGTCCAGCAATTGGACCTCTTTCTTCGAATCGTCAATCCTAACGCCCTTCTCTCGGTAATTTCTCATCTTGTTTTTTCTTTTGTTTCAAAGTAAATGGCTGTTTTGTGAGCTTTTTTTTGGTAAATGACTTAAATTTTGTTAAATCAAGGAAATTTATGTGTCTAGAAATGGTTTATCAGTCATGAGTTTATCAGTGATAAACTATTTCGGTCACTAATTAAATGAAAAGAGGTGGCATCCACCTATATGATGAAGATGTGTGTTTTTGGTAGGTTTATGTGAGACCGGCTGGTAGTTATGTGATGGATCGTTTAGAGCTGCGAAGAGTTACCGCTTATCCTGGAGTGAATGCAAGTGATGTTGTGATATTAGTTGGTAGTTTTAGCATTCCGACTGGTCTACGCGCTGCTGAAGCCGTGCTTTCGAATCAACAAGTATGGTTTTCTTTTTTTTTAATTAATTCTTTTAGTTAGTAATTGGCTGAGATTTTGTACTTGTTTAAGTGTCTTTTTTGTGGTTGAATACTCGAGTGAATATCGACTTAATTCACTAGGTTGAATTTATACCCGAGTCTAGGGCTGCGGTTTTTCCTATGGTGAAACACCCATTTGTGGTGGGTTTCTTGGTTGCTGAATTTCGTGGCATGGAAATGCCAACTCCAGGGAATGTGCAGAGCCAAGGGTGTGATTCTCCTGAGAAAGCTCGTTTTTTGCCCTTGGACTCTGATTCCAAATCATGGGATGTCCGGACTTTGGAAGACGAGTTGTCAAGGATGTATAAGTTTACTGCTGAGCAAAGATCAAATGCTATCAACATATCTCAGTCTTTGGCAATGGCGTATGTGATGGATCAGGTACTTTGCGGGTATCTTCTATGCTTATTTTCAAGGTGAAAAAGTTCTAAAACTTTTTGTTGAAGATTTGCATTACTCTTAGAGGTAGAGCTTGTTTGGCTGGAGAGAGAAGTAGGAGGGAGAGGGGGGGAGGGATTAGTGGAAGGTTTTTGAGACATACGTTGTTAATCATAGAGAATACTGGAAGGAAGAGATTGGGAGAGAGATTTCGAATTCTTCAAAGAACCTCTGTTTTAGTCCGTACCTGTTATAAACTTCTCAGCATAACACTAAAAGATATCTCTTCATTACATATTAAAGCCCTGATCTTTTAATAATGAGAGCAATAAAGTAAAGAAAGACGAAAGCACATACAAGATTTATAGTGGTTCACTCTCAATGTAAGAGATAAGTTCATTTTCAATTGCTACAAAATTTCACCATGACAAAGAAGAAGATTACAGGAGATTGCACACCTCACACCTCTCTAGCAACCCCCCAACCCAACCCCAACATAAGTATAATTAAGGCAATCGAAAATACACGAGTTAGAAGACCAATCCATGTTGAGTGTTGCCCTTTCCATGAAGGTTGATTCACATGCTAACTCTGCATCATAATTGGGCTTCACACACTCAACACTTAGCAAGGCAGGAGAATTTTTTTTTTTCTTGCATATTGGAGACTGGCCTCTGTTTGCACTTGTAATGAATTTCTTATATTTCTGGGCAGAAATCATTGTTACTACAACAATCCTCGTGGCAAAACAATGTCAGGATGAGTAAGCTAGTTGAGCAAGTAAGAGATCTTATTGTTTTTGCTGCCATCAGGACTTAAGTTCAATTGAAAAGTTTTTAACCCTCTGTCACCTCATATTCTCCCAGATTCGTGGTCCTCTTTCTAGCATTCAAACTTTGAGCAAAATGTTATCCATGCACACGAAAAGAGGTGAGGTAAGTGAGGCTTGTGGACTTCGATTTATCTTTCTAAATTTTGTTTGCTTATTGTTGTTTTATATGTCGGAAAATATATCTTGTAGATTTCTTACGACATTGCTGAGGATATACTTGTACAAGGTGATTATATGAGAGATACTCTCGAGCAACTTCAAGATGCCGTTTACTTGACAAAGGTGATTTCTCTCTATCCCCAAAAAAAGTTAGGTTTATTTATTTATTTTTCATTGAAAAATTCTCTGTTCGTTATACTTGAATTATGCTGCCAGACTATAGCGTGCCTTAGCTACATTAATCATTGGCAAAAGAAATCAGCTTAAGCCTAAAAGTTTGCCGTTTTCTTGTAATATTAGGCTAATATAGTCCGCTATAATGAAGAGGCATTGAAGAAAATGCCAAATTCCACTTTTGCGTATCCTGAATCAGTGAGGCCACACTTGTCTAATGACTTTTCAAGGGATGGTTTGAGCACTAGGATCCAAATTCTAGGCGATCCACTTTCTCTAAATGCTTCATCTAGGGATTTAGAGATGCCTATGCCACCTCCAGCGCTTGCTCCTTTAAGGCAACATGAGATAAGGTAGGCCTCAACCTTACCTGTGAGGCCATGTTTGTCACACTCTGAATTGATTGTTTTCCATTTCTACTTCTGTTCCAACTTGCTTTAATTATCATTTTTTCCTGCACTTTTTTCTTACCTTTGTCAATTGCGTTGGGAAGACCATGCGATGTCTCTGATGTGCTGGCAGATTTGGTGGAGGCTGTGAGGCCTCTTGCTCGTAAGCAGAGACGCCTAATAAAGCTAAGTGAACTTGGACAAGCTTTGCAGGTTGCCATAGAAGAACCTGCTCTGCGCCAGGCTCTTAGCAATTTGATTGAGGGTGCATTGTTGAGAACACATGTTGGAGGAAAGGTCGAAATTGTGTGTATGAGAGCACCAGCAGGTGGTGCTCTTGTAGTAATCGATGATGATGGGCCCGATATGCACTACATGGTAACAATAACACAGTTTTTCTGGATTTCAATTTATCTTCCAAAATGACCTCTTGTTGTTGGCGTAAAACATGTTTGTTTTACTGTCTTTTTGGTGTTTAGACACAGATGCATTCTCTCGTACCATTCGGAGCAGACCTCTGCTCAGCAGATGTGGTGGATGACAACATGACATGGAATTTTGTTGCCGGACTGACTGTTGCACGAGAGATACTTGAGAGTTATGGCTGTGTTGTCCGCGTAAACTCACCCCGGACCAAAGATGCTGCGCTTGGAGCAGGCGGCACTCGAGTAGAACTCTGGCTTCCTTCCTTTGCAGCATTGCCTGATTTCGATGGTCCTGCTCAGGAGATATAGCAACGATGGAACTTGGAAGTTTCGATAATAAATCGTTTTTATTGTGCCATTCCATTTAACGCTTGTCTTCCTTGGCTAAGGAAGAAAGAGGAATGAGTACCTGTTTTCCGTTTAGATTTTGAAGGGGGAAAAGGGTGGTGCATGCAACTTTTGATCTTTGGGATTTTGTCTTTGTTGCCCTAACCGTGTATGTAATTTGAGTTATAATTGTATGGTTTGTGTTTTCATACTTATGTATTTTGATGAATGTACAGTTTAGAATTCATGATTGAATACTAATTTATTGAAGAGGTCAAAACCTCAGATTTTTATGAAAACAAAAGATTTGATATTTTGCTTCCCCGTAATCATGTCATAGCTCAGCAAATATTCAAATGGCATATTCAAATGACTTGTAGAAAATTAATAGCATTATATGTTAGAATGCTAAATAATATTCGGACAAAACAGGATTTGCAACTAGTTTTAAAATTCAATAGACAATAATGCAAGTGAAACTTCAGATAATGATGTCCCTAACTTCATTGCTTCACAATTTCTCGGGCCATTTGTGCTATATACCACTATTCGTCTCTTTTTATTTTAATGTGAAAACTATGCTTGATTTTAAAAAAAAAGAGGTAGAAATTTTAAAATTCATGTTTCAAGAAGTGAATTTCTCTAAATCATCTCAAATTTACATCTTATGTTTGCAAAATGATAATTCCTTATTGTTAATAATTATTTTGTTTGACAAACTAGTCTGAACTGAAAATCAGTTCAAAAACTATAACATATAAAAGTTTTAAATTATAAGAGTTTTTAACTTTTGACACCGTTATTCGTTGAAATGTTGGAATTGAATGTTCGAACTGGTTTAATAAAGGAAGGGTAAGTTAAGATTTTATTTTTACGTTTTCCATGTGGACCACACCTCAAACCAACCCTCAAAAGTCTTGTGAAATAGACAAATTCACATTCCCATCCAACAAATTGTTGGCGTGGTTCACCAATCCCCACCACGTTTCCTTGTCATTCGTAGACCTGCCTAATACCAAACTTCGTCAAATAGACAAATACCTCTCTTCAATTCATAAATAAATTTTCCAAGTCCTACTTTTCTATTTCATTAAATTCCAATTTATTGATCCTACAGTTTTTTCTGCAGATCTAAGGTCAACCATGCCTAAAAACCTACTTTTTTAATCTTATTTAGATTTAGATCAGACTTGAGCTTTCGTATTAGATGCCATGGCCAATTGCTCATGCAATTACTGGGTTTTAATGAACATTATTATGTGTTTAACGAAATTAATTCCAACTAAAGTTTTTAGCTGTTATCGTGTAAAGAAAAGATGAGCTATTATGGAAAGCTCTCACATGCTATAATTTTTAGTATAAAAAATTTAGTTTTAATTATACTTTCTAAACACCCTTGTTAGCTAGATGATCTCCAATGCAATGTCAAATTAACATATAGATACCAAATTTTAATATTTGAATAAAAAATATTCTTCAGTACTTTGTTATTCAACCTGTTGAACTTGGCATATGTTATATCTAGTAGTAAATTTAACACCAAGCATGTGTTTGGAGAGTTGGTGCAAATCAAAGAATTGGTGCAAATTAATCGATTTAAACTCAAATTGTAAAGCTCTCTATTACTATTGTGTTTTAAACTAATTGGTTCAAACTAAGGTTCTTAAACACCCTACAGGTGTAGCATTTGTTAGACTTTTATATTTGATTGCTATTAGTTAATATATATACTTTTTTATTTAAATATTATATCATTATCATTTACAAGTTATTTTAAAATTAGAAGTTTAATATTTAGCAACTTTCAAAGCATGATAATTATGATCAAAAGTAGATATAACATTTAAAATAATATTATACATCATAGCACAAATAAAAATAACAAATCAAATTTATCATTTTTAGTCTTATAATGTTAAAATATAATATTAAACATTATGCTAGCATTTATGTATAAAAGATGTTAAGATGGTCTAATATCCATTTTACTTTTTATGGGGTGTTTGGAACTTCAATTTTAACCTATCAGTTACAACTATAAACAGTGTAAAGCTCTCATCAACTATAATAAAAAGCAATTATTATAGTATAAAGCTCTCATATGCTATAAAATTTTTAATCTTAAAATGTCAATTACAACTGAAGTTTTAAATAGAAGCTTAGTAAAAATAAGAAAATTAGGTTTTACAATTATATTGTTCAACAACACGTATTTCTTGCCCCTTAAGCCAAAAGAAAGAAAAATAAGATGAAAACGATATTGTTGACCAGTTTTGGGCACGTATGTGGTACTATGGGACGCGTAGACATTGGGGCGGCTACCTTCCTGCCGTTCTTCACGGTTCAAATGGCAATGGCATGGCATTTGGCAACTGGGGATTGGCAATTTGGCAGCCATGTTATCCAGCCTGAGAGGAATGTGTGTCCTTTGTGGTCAAATTCCACACCCTTATTTAATTGTTTCTGCTTCTTCCCTACGTTCCCTTCTTTACTCCTCGCCAACGTGGACAATTTCCATAGTGATGTAAGAACGGGCCGGCCCTGCCCGGCCCGGCCCGTTCTCTTTAGGCCCACACGGGCCCGGGCCGGGCCGGCCCATATTAAAATTATTTTGGCCCGGCCCGGCCCACGGGCCAATTTTACATGGGCCGTGCCGTAGGACGGCCCATCTTGGCCCATCATGGGTTTAAATGGGCCGGCCCATCTTGGCCCATTATAGGTTTAAATAGGCCAACTCATCTAAACGTATAATTTTTAATTTTTATTTTTGAATTTTTAAACAAGTTAACAAATATAAAAGTTTGAATAGTCAAGAGAAATATAAAAAGAGATATTTTATTTACGATTGCCTCATTAAAAACCTTTCCAAGGAAAACCCAGTGGGACAAAACCTTAGTAAGGAAAAAAGAGTACAATCGGGATAATTATACATAAGATGTTTACAAAATTACTAAAAACAAAAACAAAAAACAAAAAACAAAAAAAGCATAAAAAATGTTGTTCATAATTAATTACAACGTATTACTCCCAGTGGGAGTGTCAGAAATGTCCAGATTTTCAAAGTCATCAACCCAATCATCTTGAACTTCTTGGCTTCTTCTGCGAGCATC
>CAMOHE010047804.1:0-45720 GCA_946598075.1 Artocarpus hirsutus
GAACAAAATGATAGCTTTGTCACAAGCCAGCTACATAGATAAAATTCGCAGGCGGTATGCAATTCAGGATTCTAAGAAAGGTGGGCAACCATCTAGGTCTAGAATTACTCTTTCTAAGAAAGACTCTCCAAAGTCTAGTGAAGAAAGAGAATACATGAAGAAGGTGCCTTATGCTTCGGTAGTGGATAGTCTCATGTATGCCATGCTTTGCACACGACCGGATATTTGTTATGCGGTCAGGATTGTAAGTCGATTTTAGGCAGATCCAGGACTGAACCATTGGGTTGTGGTTAAGCATATTTTCAAGTACCTGAGAAGGACTCGAGGGTATATGCTTGTATATTTGGGTGAGGACTTAACTCCTCTAGGATATACTGACTCAGATTTTCAATCCTGTCTAGATTCTAGGAAATCGACTTCGGGTTTTGTGTTTACTCTAGGCGGTGGTGCCATCAGTTGGAGAAGTGTGAAACAAGAATGCACTTCGAATTCAACGATGGAGGCCGAGTATGTGACAGCTAGTGATGCTTCCAAAGAAGCAGTGTGGCTCCGCAAGTTCCTTGGGGATCTTGAGGTAGTTCCTGGTATGGATAATGTGGTATCACTATACTATGATAATAGTGCGGCGGTAGCTAATGCTAAGGAACCACGATTTCACAAGAAGAGTAAGCATATTGATCGGAAGTATCATGTGATAAAGGAGTTCATCGAGGGCGAGCATGTCACGGTGTGTAAAATCGCGTCAGAGGACAATTTAGCTGATCCATTCATGAAGACACTTACTGGGAGAGTCTTCGAGAGGCATGTGGAAGCTATGGGGATGCAAAATTTGTGATATTTACTCACTTAGTGCAAGTGGGAGATTGTTAGACATGTATGACCTAAGGAGTAAAAATGTAATGAGTTTTTGGGGACATTTTTATCAATAAAGAAATCATTTCTTATTTATATACCAAATCTTGTCCTCTTTACGTTCATATTTGTTGAATGTATGATAAGCAAACAATAGTCTGAGACTGTTGGTCTAAACCTTTAAGAATTGGGAATATGATGGACAGATTATACGGAAGACACGATTCTTAAGGTGACGGTCTAAAACATAAGATCCGCAATCGATGGAATAAAGTTGGGCTCTTTATTCATGTAAAGATTGTTATGTTGTCTATACTCCTATTGGGAGATGGTTTGTCTTGACCATCGGAAGTGGATTCCGTGAATAGAAACATTGGCACGTTGTCATAGGTGACGATGTGTTGGATCGGGACATAAAGTGAATTGATTTGGATTAATAATTCTGTCTTAGCAAATCGATTCACTTTAGACAATCATTTGTATTGCATCTTAATCTTGAGATGAATAGTGGGCCCGTTGTATTGACTTGTGTCTTTTGATGTGCCAAAGGGTGACACCCACATCTTAATAGTGGTATGCATGCCGGTACGTTGGAGGCATGACTCTTGACAACGTAGACCCATTATTCATAGATATGGAATCCATAGCTCCTCTTTAGGAGTAGAGATATATATCCTTTTATATGCGTTATCTTATAATTAGAAAACTGGAGCGCTCAACCATTTGGATACATATGTGTAACCGAATGGTATACTATCTTTAGATAGTAAGTTTTCCGATGGTGAGATAATAGAACGTAAGATAAAAATAATCGGGAAGGTAAGACAAAACTTGTCCTTAAGCCGATTATGGATAATCCTATGGGGATACGATACACTATGATATGTCATGGAGACTTAGCTATACGGGCTTCGTAATTCTATAGAGTTCGAGAGTGCAACTCCAAGCTTTTAGTGGAGTAGCGTTGGAGTTAATAATTATGAAATGTATATCTAGGATATTGGGTTTCATAATTATCGGGAGCTTGAACTATAGAGGTCCATTTGGTCTCCTTTGCTACCTCACAAAATCCTGTAACAATATGGCGTGCTTTTACAATAATTGGTGACTTATGTCGATTTATTAGATTGGTTGAAGATTTGAAAGAATCAAATAATTCATGTCTGTTTGTCGGTTGAATTAATTTTGTGAACCAAAATTAATTCAAGATAAACTTGTTGAATTATTGGGGTCAGATAATTCTTGTCTGTTTATCAGTTGATTTAATTTTGGATAAATTAAATCAAGATAAACTTGTAGAATTATTAGGAATCTATTTATTTTCTTTGAGATTATCTAGATAAAGTTGTTTTAATTAGATAACTTCTCTATTGGGTTATTTGAATTAAAACTGAGGCTTTATCCTATAGAATCTCGGGTGAAAAGTAAAATATTCGCGTGATTTTTATTTTGGCAGTTCGGCATGCCGATCCTAAAGTTCGGCCTGCCTATGAAAAAGTTCGGCCTGCCTATGCGCGAATTAAAAATCGCGCGTTTTCACGCGTTTTTGCGCGTATCTTATCCGATATTGACCCGAATTTGATTCTGTTTTGAATTTTGGAGACCTTATCTAATAAGGAATGACCCTAGACCCAACCTCTTTAAATAGGGAGTGAGTCTAATGAGTTATTAAGATCAACAGAGAGATTAAGAGTGATACTCTACTGGTGAGAATCTGAAACTCCCTGAGAGCTCTTGTTCACAAATCACGAACACTAGCTTTGGGTTCTCTCAATTGGTTGGATGGAGAGTCACCTTGAGGAAGAGCTGTACGTGTGAACCCACACTCACTCCGATCGTGGATAGAGAATAGCAAAGAAGACCAGTTGGTTGAGGCTCTTCTGGAACGTTACCTCTCTACACAGATTTTGGGAGCTTTTCGGCGAATACAAGGTCAGTAAGATCAGGTTAATTTATACATATAGCATGTCAAACTTGTATTTTAGAAAATACTCTGATTTAAAATTTTTAAAATTCCGCTGCGTATTATTTTTCCAACATAAATAGTGTATTACATAGAAGCAAATATCAAACTAAAGCATATCTAGAAGTACTAAGAATCTTGAACTAACAAAACCTCTAAAGACCAAATTTTGAGAACCAAGAGCGTATCAATTCAATGAAAAACTGTAATGTTTAGATTTAATTAATGATAATTAATATGCTAAATTGGTAATTTCTGTGCCTAATGGAGGTTTAATTTTTAATTAATCAACTTGTGACATTCTCTTGTTTAACTACATTTTAAATTATTTTGTTATTTTATTCTAATTTCTATTATTTACTAAATTAATTTTAATAAATTTTAATTAAAAAACAAAACAAAAAATAAACATTTTCTAGAATGACCAACAGGTCCCTATCTCCTACTCAGACATAATCACGTGAAGAGTGGCATTGAAACTCAACCCTTTGAGCACTCTCCTACATAGGCAATATAATATGTGTGCCACAAGAAAATTCAACCTTAAAACCTATGCTGAAACCATGTACGGGACATGGTTTTGAAGAAACTATTCCCATATTCAGAGAAATCAAGAAACCAACACTATTTTACTTTCTCATTACCTTCCTCTATCTCTCTTAATGTTCCTCTTCACTCCTTGTTCTCAAAACTCCATCCAAACTTGCCATTAGTCCTTCCCATGCTCTCTTTGTGCTACTAAAGAACTCAACACACATACGCTTACCTTGCTTCAAACACTCAAGCAAGCTTAAAGAGAATATAGGGCTCTTATTCCTAGCCAAGCAGAAGCTAAAATTCTGAAAGTTAGAGTCATCAAACTACATCTAAACTATAAAGTCAGGGTTAGCCATGTTCTCAGCAAGTTAAACATATTATTGAAGCCTTTAACTCTAAATTTTGATGATCAAATTTGTGTTCAAAATTTGATTTTTAGCTCCAGTTAGAGTAGTTTTATTTCTAACATGTTTGAGCTAGATTAGAGTTTGTAGGTAATGATCTGATAAGCTTAAACAACTTGAAACCTGAGTTTGTAGAACCTATTCTATCATGAACTCATGCTTTATATGGATTAAAACCTACTAAAAATGGTTTTTAATTAATTGGTATATTTTTGGAATTATTTGAACAAAAGTATGACATATGATGCTATGAAGTTGCATGAGTATGAAATTAAGTTTATATGCCTCATATGATGTTTATGAATCATTTGGACATGTTTAGAATGCATTAGAACAGGTTTGGAATGATTTTTACTTGGTTTGAAACTTGGGTGCTTGAAATAGAGCACATTGGTTGTGAGCCACAGTCGGCCATAGTATGTGTAACGCGGTCAACCGAGCAACCACAAACATGCGATCGACCACGAACACACGGTCGACCACGATACACTATACTTGGTCTACCGCACTGCAACTAGGAAGCTAGTTTCAGGCCAACTGAGCCCTACTTGGTCTACATATATTTTCTAGATAACCAAAATCAACCAATCTCAAACTTAAGGAATAAACACATGATTCATGGTGATAGGTCCTCTTAGAACTAGTATTATCTTTCATATATTATAATGCATTATATCCCTTAATGCTAACTCATAAATGGTAACATAACTTAATGAATAAACCCTATGTTTATTCTAAGTCCAACTTAATTGATTTTTCTCAAAATAACTGAATATATGCATAAGAAAATATGAGAAAACATCACAATTGAATAAGAGTTTCATAGCAATAACAAAATGTACGTACAATGAAATTCACCTCATGGAACCAAGTCCCATTCATACTACATGATCCTTAAAAATCTTTGGTGGCATGCCTTTAGTTAAAGGATCAGCAATCATTAACTCAATGCTAACGTGTTCAATGACCACTTTTTTTTCTTTAACTTGTTCTCTTATAGCCAAGTACTCAATGTCAATGTTTTTACTTCGACTATTGCTCTAGTTGTTCTTGACCATAAATACCATAGTTGAAATGTCACAGTACAATTTTAATGGCCTAGAAATAGAATCCATAATTCTAAGCTCCAATATGAAACTCTTCAACCATACACCATCCAAAGTAGCTTCAAAACAAGAAATGAACTTAGCCCCTATAGTAGAGGTAGCCGTCAAAGTCTGCTTCACACTCCTCCAAGATACAGCTCTACTGGCAAACCTGAAAACATAACAAGATGATGATTTTCGTGAATCAACACAGCCAACGAAGTCTGTCTTGGAGTATCCAATCACCTCAAAAATGTTAGCCTGTCTATACATGAGCATGTAATCCTTAGTCCCTTGAAGGTATCTCATCACTTTCTTTGCAGCTCTCTAATGGTCAACACCTAGATTACTCTGATATCAACCTAACATTCTAACAACAAATGCAATGCCAGGTCTTATGCAGACTTGAGCATACATTAGGCTTCCAATGGCTGAAGCATATGGAATGTTTTTCATTTGTTCCCATTTAAGCTCATTTTTCAGGCACTGGTTCAAATTGAACCCGATCACCCTTCATAATAGGTGCTATACTTGGTGAACAATCTTTCATTTGAAACCTCTTTAGAACTTTGTTGATATAGATTTCTTGAGACAAACCCAAAATGTCTCGAGATCTGTCCCTATGGATCCTAATGCCAATGACATAAGATGCCTCTCCCATATCCTTCATATTAAAGTTTTTGGAGAGAAATTGCTTCACCTCATGTAGCAATCCCTTATCATTATTTGCAAATAATATGTCATCCACATATAGCACAAAGAAACGAATCCTACTCCCACTGACCTTCTAGTATATACATTGATCCATGATATTCTCTTCAAAACCAAGTGAAGATATAACATCATGGAACTTCAAATACCACTAAAGAGAGACTTGTTTCAATCCATATATGGGTTTCTTAAGCTCGTAGACTAAATGCTCACTATCACTAGAGGAAAATCCTTCTTGTTGCTTCGTATAAATCTCTTCCTTTAGATCACCATTGAGAAAGGTCATTTTCACATCCATTTGATACAAATCCAAATCAAAATGGGTGCCAATGCCATAATGACTTGAAGAAAATCCTTTTTAGAAACAGGAGAAAAGGTCTTCGTATAGTCAATTCCTTCTCTTTGAGTGAATTCGTTGGCAACGAGTCTTGCCTTATGTCTCTCAATGTTGCCCAATGAGCCTTTCTTCGTTTTAAAGACCCACTTGCATCCAATAACTTTACACCATTAGGCAACTCAATGAGATCCTAGACTCTGTTAGATGCCATCGAATCCATTTCGTCTTTCATGGCACTGTACTATAAGTCAAACTCCTTAGAACTCATGGCCTGTGAAAACATTTCAGGATCATTTTTAGCTCCAACATTGTAGTCAAACTCTTGTAGATACATAATATAGTCACTAGGTATCGTCGATCGCTTTTATCTAGTAGATCTTTTTAATGCTAGTTCAACATTCTCTTAAGGAACATGTTCTTCAAATGGCTATTCAATAGGTTACTATATCTATTGTTCAACTAGAGCCACTATTTCTTAATTAGTAGTTTAGGGAACTTAAACGACCTGTTATTGTTTATCACGCATTTGAACTTTAGGCATGTTGTGTACAACAATCAATCTATCATAAGAAGTGAAAGATTGAGCATCTGTGTGATCTTTCACCAAAACAGTGTTCCAAGATCAATCTCTCTCACTAATTAAGTCATTCTCAAGAAATTTTTCATTCCTTGATTTCATAAATCTAGTACTATGAGATGGACAATAAAATCTATATCTCTTAGACCGTTCAACATAACCAACAAAATATCCACTTATGGTCCTTGGGTCTAGCTTCTTCTCTTGTGGATTATAAAATCTTACCTCCGACGGGCATCCTCAAACAAGTACACGTCACAAACTTGGTTTCTAACCTTTGAATAACTCAAAAGGTGTCTTTGGGATAGCCTTGATTAGAACTAAATTCAATATGTGCACTGCCGTCTTAAGAGCTTCAGTCCATAAGAACTTAGGAAGTTTAGTGCTAGTAAGCATACTCAGTACCATGTGCAATAATGTTCGGTTTTTTCTTTCAACTACACCATTCTGGTCTAGAGAATCAGGCATAGTATATTGGGCAACAATCCCATGTTCTTGAAGAAACCTAGCAAATGGACCGGGTGCTTATCCATGCTTAATGTATCTACCATAGTACTCTCCACCTCTATTTGATCTCATGATCTTAATTTGCTTTCCACATTATTTCTCTACTTCCGCTTTAAAGACCTTAAAAGCATCAAGTGCTTCATTATTATTGTTAAGCAAGTAGAGATACATGCATTGTGAGTAGTCATCTATAAAAGAGACGAAGTATCTTTGAGAGTATGTGTCCATGTCTAGACTACAAATATCCATATGTATGATTTCCAATAAATCAAAACTCCTTTTGGCATCCTTCTTTGACTTGTTGGTCTGCTTACCCTTAATGCAGTCCACACAAGTATCAAAATCAGTCAAATCTAAAGAACTAAGTACTCCATCATTTACTAATATCTTAATTCTCTCAATAGAGATATGTCCCAATCTCCGATGCCACAACATAGAGGATAAATCATTTACAAAACATCGCTTAATATCAACATTTTCATGAACATGCATAGTAGTATAATTGGCTTCATTTTTTAAATTAAGACAAAAAAGACCATTAGACAAAGTACCATATCTAATAAAATTAGATTTATAAAACAAATTGAATGAAGATTCTGATACAAGTCTGGAACTAAAATTAAATTTCTAGAAAAACTAGGAACATAAAATGCCTTTTCCAAATACAAAACAAAGCCACTACTTAAGACTAGTTTGTACGTTCCTACAGCCTCTACATATGAGTGCATCTTATTTCCAGAATAAATGCTTTGTTCATTGCCCACTGGCTTCTGCAGGCCCTGCAATCCCTATAGGGAATTGGGAATATAGATTGTGGAACTGGAGTCAATCCACTATGTGTTATAATTAACATCAATCATATTGGATATAACAGACAAGTAAGAGTTGAGCACCTTTCTTATCGAGCGATTCTTGGAATTTAAAGTAGTCTTTCTTTACATGCCTCTTCTTCTTACAAAAGAAGCACTTGGATTACTCCTTAATATCCTACTAGGTAGTAACCTTGCCTTTCCCCTTTTGCTTGGCTTGAACCTTCTTCTTATTACCTTAGGTAGCCAAATTTACTTTCTCTCCCTCTTCTATAATGAGTCTTCCCTCCTTCTGAACACACATAGTCAACAGCTCATTAATTGACCATTTGTCCTTATGTGTGTTATAGCAGATCTTAAAGGGACCATACTTAGAGGGTAGAGTGTTCAAAATGTAATGTAATAGAAACGAATCACACATCTCAGCCTCAAGGGTCTTCAATTGAGCCGTAATATCCCTCATGCGCATGATATGCTCATGCACGCCTTTTATACTGGTAAGTTTCAAGGATGAAAACTGCATAATCAGGGTGCTTGCAAATGCCTTATCTGAAGACTCAAATAGCACATCAATAGCCTTCAGTAGTGCTCGAACATTGTCATATTGATCAACCAAACCCCTAATTCCAACAGAGATTTTGGTCTTTATGAACATAACTGAAAGATGATTGAATCGCTCCTATTTTTCATATTAACCAACATCATCTAGAGTGCTAGTCTCAGTGATAGAGAGTGGTTCATCCTTTCTGATGGCATAGTCAATGTCCATCCACCCCAAATGAAGGAGAATCCTCTCTGTCCAGACTTTATAGTTATCACCCTTAAGCTCGGGAATATCACATTTCATGTTAGATAAATTAACAAGTTAAATTACTACAATACATCAAACAAACATGCTCATGGCACAAAAATTTGAAGCTAATAACTATATGTCATGTTTTACCAACATAAATCATGCTACAAGAATTATGAATCATATGACATATAAAAACTATCTATGGGCTAAGTTTCTAATTCACATTGATTCGCATACAACCTTATGATGAAACTATTAAACTATATTACATTTCTTAATCCCTATGGGCAAATTAAGAAAATAATTTAATATTTGATTCTAATCAATCATATTTAACATAATAAAATTTCATATGGGATAAATTTCATTATACCAAACATAATTAGTTACAATTAATGTCAGTTTAATTTCATGTGATTTAAAAAACTTAATGTATAATTTCAATATAATCTAAGCTGCTTTGGCTTCTCTTAAATCAATTAAAAATATATAAATCACTCAAGACATTTAATTTTCATGCATAAAATATTCATGAATTTGCATGTATTTAAAATAATAACTAAAGAATACGTGCAAAATAAATTATGCATAAATTCATAATCATATCTAAAGTAAATTTCCAGAATTTTATTTAAACATAAATAATAAAATCTTGGATTTCATTAAATTCATTTTAGATTCACCAAAAATTAATTTTCCAAAATACTCAAATAAAAAATTTTGTAAAAAATTCCAAAACAAGATTAAGAAAAAAAAATTTTGGATTTTTTTCGGTAAAAAATGCCCCCTGAAAACGACTTGTCATGTTCCATTACTAAAAGAAAACGACATGTCGTTTTTACAAACGACAAGCGAATTTCTTTGATCAAAATGACATGTTGTTTTTCACTATGAAAAACGACATGTTGTTTTTCTCCAAAACATGACAATCACTGAACAAAACGACATGTTGTTTTTCACTACGAAAAATGACATGTCGTTTTTTAAGCGAAAATTACGCCCTATTGAGGCCAAAATAACATGTCATTTTTGGCCCATGATTTAGCTTTTACACATTATTTTGGGTATTCTTAGCCCGAATTTGACCCAAATAGGTCCAATTGTAGACCCGGTTGTTTCTAAACCTTATGGGCACTTAAATTGACAATTTAAAAACCTAGAAATGTTAGAAAATCAATTTTCTAATGATTCTAATGTTGGTTTTCATTAAAAAAATAATAATATACAATGAAGTTTTAGGTATTTTGAAAAACTCTGTTAAACTGCATTCAAACATATCAAGTTAGAGAAAAAACCTTGCTCTTGATACCAAATGATAGAAATTAACATATACAGAAGTATGATTTTCAACATTATGCATAAATCAAATTGCATAAAAATCATCTAAATGCAAAAACATAAAGGAAATGAAATCTAACCTCCAGCCATTGATAAACACAGAAAGAATTGAGAATATCTCTGATAGAATTCCTGAAGAAGTTTTGTGAAAAGAAAGAGAATGCTCTAAACCTTCTGTAATTTAGAGAGATGGTGTATTTTTGAATAACTGCAAAGGCTTAGGGACCTTCTGGATTTTATAAGATATTTATAGACACCCCACCATCAGGGTGTATGTTACCATCAAAAGCCATATCTAAAACAAGTCCTTTTTTCTGAAGCGTTATAACAGTTTAAAGATATCTTTGGTTAATACCTTTTAAAAAATTACGTGTAAATTAGACCACTTAAATTTATTTTTATTTATTTATTTATTATCATTTAAAAACTAAATAAATAATGATAAATAAATTAAAATAACAAGCACGGCATTCATCTCCTCATTAACCCTTGTAGGCATACAATCCAATAGAGAAGTAACCTCCTCCACTAACGAAATACGATAAGATAAAATGTCTTCAACATAACCTACAATAAGATTTGCAATCTGTTCATCCTTAGTGACCTAAGAGCCCTCAAATTTTTCTAGATTGCATGCCTCATCTTTCTTTGATAAGTCTTGTGACGAAAATACTTAGTATTCCTATCACCTCCCACAACCAATCCATCTAAGACTTTTGTCTCCAAAACTACTCTTCTAACCCTCGTAGACTATCATTCTCTTTCTTTGTCTCTTGAATAAGAGTACATAGATCAATCGACTCTGGACTTGTAACAGCTCATTCAATTTCTTTCTAGAATCTTCTATCTTCTATGGGACGTGCCAAGTTTTCAAGTTTCCCCACTCATGTAGAGCCTTCCCATAGTTGGCAATGCATTTCCTAATAAATCCAACCGCTTGTACATCAATGTTAGAGAAAACCCAAGCTTGTTGAATCACTTCCTTACTTTCATTGTGTTTCACCTTGCACGGTTTGAACAAAGACCCTTCATGCCTTTTCCATTTTTTTTTTTAACATCTTTTCCACCAAAACATTGTTGGTTTTGAAACCGAAAATATTGAAAACAATGGAAGCAGTAGAACTTTTTGTAACAAAAGTTTTCATAAAACTTTAGCCGTACTCTATAGCTATATTAATTAATATACAATTAATATATAAATGTAAATAATTAAATACCTCTTGAAGCAATTAAGTATGATAATTTTAACTCTTAATTCTATTTTGCAACTCCTTAATTTCTCCATGTCTAGTCTCCAGCTACTTGAATGGATGAGTAGGTGTCTAGGTCCTATGCAAAGGAATCACACATTCTCTATTTTAGATTATTAGTTTGCACTGGAAACCAAGGGGTAATTATAGAGAACATTTTTCTCTCTAAACTAAAAAGAAACATTGGAATAATTAAAAGACCTCTTTGAACACCTATATATGGATGCATAGAGTCCTTTTTCTGATTGCTAAAGCTTATCTTCATCTTTTTTTGTATTTAAAAAATATGTTGTCTTCCTTTTTTTAAATTAAAAATATATGAATTCTCAAAATAGAAAATTTTGAGAATAATAAGTTAACCTAACATAAGAATGAATCCCTATGTGACATGCTCACAACATAGGTCTCACATACACTGTGTAATCTAATAGAAAACAACTAAATAATCACATTATTTAATTTTCAGAGTGTGTATTTATTAAAAATTAAATTAATAATTTATTACTTATAAGTTCAAATATTTTACAAAGATGGCACACAGAATTATGGACTTATGATTTCAAGCTCAAATAAAATTAATTATTAATTAACAATCTTAATTAATATATCAATTTTAATAATTCCAAAATTACTCTACTAAGGACTTAGAATTGCACTTTTAAAATTATAAGTATAATTTATTCAAAGAATTGAATCATCCATTGATATAATCATTACCTATAGATCAATCCTCCACAAATAGTTCATAATTAGAGCTAGGTATAAAATTTTGTTAACCTCCCTAATTACATCTTTCTCCTTAAGTATTGTTGACTTTTTAGTGAATAATAAATTTATGATCTTATCATAAATTGAGTACTCTTGCTGTTCAAACCCTAAACCAAGGCTTAAGAGAACTATTTATTTAACTTCATATCGAAGGAATGGATTCCATCTTTTATATTAACATTCTCGACTATTTATTTCATTATGTTCCTAAAATACAAGGAATATGAATCTATCAGAAAAGAATTTTTACCAAGTAAATCAAACAACATAACTCCATAGGTGAGACTCTGTTAATAACTTAAAATTAAGAATGTTTTATAAATGACCACTATTGATTAGTTTCGAATCCTCTATTTGCTGACGGAGATTATTAAAGATCTCCAATTAATTTTGTTCCAGTCTTGTATAATCATGTTATATATAAAATACCTTAATTCAATGACTTTTTATTAAGGGTTCGGGTAAAACCGTTCTATTCAGAATGGGAATCAACCGTATTAGTAATAATTAATTAAAGATCTTAACTTTAATTATTTATTATTGACTCAATTTAAATTATTACCCTTAAATATTATCCTCTTCTCTATAAAACTTATATTCAATATTTAAGCTTACATAAATAATCTTGATTTTCATGATATTTATAAAGCAACTAAACAACATGCATGCAAAACATATAAAAAAATTAATAATCCATTTATTAAATATCAAAAAATGTCTTTACATGATATGCTCTTGGGCACTTATCCCAACAATTTTCCACTTGTCCTAAGGCCTATAGTGCATATCTTATAATCCTACACCCTCAAGATGACTCTCAAAACTCTTGCCCCACAATGTCTTCGTGAAAGGTTCAGCATGGTTATTGCCAACGTAGTTTTTAGAACTGCTACATTGCCTCTAGTCACAATCTCTTGACAAGATGGTATTTTCTTTCTATATGTTTCTATCTCTTATGGCTTCTGGGTTCTTTTGAATTAGCCACTACTCCATTGTTGTCACAATAAAAATAACTTATCCATTAATAAAATAACTTCTAACCCTTTTTTTTCTTCTTTTTTTTTTGGGTTTTAAAATCATAAAATTGACCCTAAAGATTTATATGATTCCTAATTTTTACCCCAAATGCATATTATTCAACCAATTCCCTAATCCTTTTCTAAATTATGTAAAAAATATGTACAATTTGGAATAAAAAATAAAGACGTTACAATTTAGACTAGGGGTGAACAAAATACCCGACAACCCAATGAACCCAATTAACCCACCTAATCTAACCCAAGACAACAAGAACTTGATGTGCAATGCAACTCAACCCAACCTAACTCAAGTTTCATTAAGTGGGTTTGGGTTGGGATTTTCCTAACCCAACCTAACTCAAATCCAGCTTATCTATTTATATCATATATAAAACTGAAAAATGTGTTTTGATGTATATTATTTCTAACATCCTTGCAATATTTTTTAATTTTTTAATAAATGCCCTGGCTTGCATCCATGAAAATTTGACAAATAAATTTTGACAAAAAGTATACATGTTTTATTTGTTTTATATTTACATTAATAAATGGAAGCTTATTATGTTTTATATTAAGTGATAGATATTGTATTACAAACATTAAGAATGTTTTAGTGGAGATGCTTAGAATTGGAGATTGGCAATTATGCACTATAGTGGTTGATGTTTCCACTTAGTATTTTTGTTTGATTGGTTTTTATTATGGTTTATTTATTAGTTTATGAGTTAATGTATTTAATTAGAATTCGTGTTATAGAGTCTTTATCTTTATGATGATTTTAACCTATTAAGATAATTTTGGGCCTTTATAAGGCCAATATCTTATGAATTTTAATCAGCTTTTTAATTCACTTTGGATTAAGTCGTTAGTTTTGATTTTTTTTTCTTTTTATATTACTCAACCTGGCCAACCCACTCAAACTCTAATTGAGTGGGTTGGCATTAAACTTTGGGCTAATTGGGTGGGTTAAATTTAAAATCAACCCACTCAAACTTTGATTAGGTGGGTTGAGATTTTCAAAAAACCCATCCAACCCATCCAATATTCACCCCTAATTTAGACATGTAAAATATACACATTAATAATAATTACATAATAATACTACACCACTTATAAAATTGTAAATAGATTAATTGATGGTAATTAAAATAAAAAATATAAGAGAATATTCTTTTTTGTGCAACTTTTGATGTTATTAGGTTGGAGATAAAGTTTAAGTTTAATGCTAAAATTGCACCATTGTAGTGCATCTGCTTCCTTAGCTACTACATAAGCGGCTACATATTTAGCCTTCATAGTGGAGTCAGCAATGCAACTTTGCTTGACACTCCTCCGTACCATAGTTCCTCCATCAAAAGTAAACACCAATCCTAATGTGGACTTACAAGAGTCTCAATCTGCTTGGGAATCAAAATTTGAATATCCGATTGGGATCAACTCAGCATCAAAATATATCAACATATAGTTTCTCGTTCAGTAGAGATACTTTGTAACGCACTTGACCGTCTCCTAGTGATCTAATCCATGATTAAATTGATAACGACTAACTACTCCCACTGTATAGCATATGTCAGGCCTAGTGCACGTAATAGCATACATTAGGCTCCCAACCCTTGATGCATAAGCAATTTATCTCATGTTTTCTTCTTCTTGAGATGTCTTGGGACACTGCTCCTTAGAAAGATGATTTCTATATCAAGAAGGAAAATATGCTTTCTTGGAATTTTGTATTGAATATCTAAGAAGCATCTTGTCAACACACGTTGCTTGAGACAGGGATAAGATCCTATTATGGTGATCTCGTATCAATTGAATTCTAAGAATATATCTTATCTCTCCCAAATCTTTCATTTGATATTAGCTAGCCAGCCATTTTTTTACGTTTAATAATGTTTCTACATCATTCCCAATGAGTAGAATATTGTCTACGTAGAGAACAAGAAAGACCACTTTCTTATCTTTGATCTTCTTGTAAACACATGGTTCATTTAGATTTTGATAAAATATATAAGACTTAATAGTCTCATCAAATATGATGTTCTACGATCTAGAAGCCTGTTCAACTCCATAAATGGACATTCATAGTTTGCAACCTTTTTGCTCTTGGCCTTTTATCACAAAACCCTTTGGTTGAACTGTATAAATGGTTTCTTCAAGAGAGCCATTCAAAAAAGATTTCTTGACATCCATCTGCCATATCTCATAATCAAATGTACAGCAATAGATAAGAGTATCCTTATAAACTTAAGCATAATTATCAGTGAAAAAGTTCCCTCATAGTCAACTCCTTCCTTTTATGCATAACCCTTAGCCATAAGCCTACCTTTAAAAGTCTCAACTTACCTATCCAATCCACTCCTATCCTTTTCTTGTACATCTATTTGTACCCCTTTAGATTGATCAACAAGTTCCTAGGTCGAGTTGAAGTACATGGACTCTATATCGTTTCATAGCTTCACGCCATTTCTCACTATGTGAGTCATTAATCATTGACTGAAAAGTCAGCAGAGCAGCTTGGTAGCCACATTAATATGAGGTGGGATAAATGTATGACACAGTCCAGGACTTGTGATTACTTCAACAAAAATTTAGCAAAAACTACAGGTTGGTAGCCACATTAATGGTCCTCAACTATCTTATTTAGAGCAGCTACAAAAGAAAAAACTATCTTATTTAAAGACCATGATGATAAGGCATTTTCTTGCCGAATTATAAATAAGCAAAGGACAATCCTCCTTGTTTACCTGGGGAAGGACAACGGACAGGCCCTATAATTGTATATCAACCAACTTAGCTTCATTTGCTTAAGAAATAGTGAGGTGATGAAAAAAGAAGTGATTTGGGCAGTATCTGTAACTTGTATTAATTAAACCAATTGGTGATAGAGATTAGGATTTAGTAAGTTTTAGTATTTTAATTTGGATCTTTTAGGATTTATTTGAAATTATGTTTATCTTTAAGAATTATTTAAAATGTCAAGAGCTAGATTTGCTTTAAAAATCTCTAACAGAAAAAGATTTGCTTTAAAATTCTGGTCGTTCTAAATAGGCACCGATGGTAAGTTTATTTTCGAGGTTGATGAATGATAAATAAATACTACGGTTTTAGTTTACTCTTTTTGAGTTTTTGTTTTTCTTTTGAATTTTTGTTCTCTTTTCCTTTATCCTATCTCTATTTCTGGTAATTCTATTTTTCTTATTGATTCTCTCTTTTCTATTTATTTTCTTATATTTTCTACTTTGGTCCTTCACCACATGGTGCAATGGATTTTTTTTTTGTTGCTAAAATTGGAAAATTCGATTTATCAGAAAATATAAGGGGCTCTACATAGTGGGTGGGGAAGGGGGGTGGGCACTTGAGTCCGAAGGCACAAGTGGCTAATTTGTGAGCAGGGTGTTTACAAGATCTTGCGAGCTAATTAGCAGAGACATAGCTGAAATAACTATAATTAGAAATGAATGAAAAAAAAAAAAAAAAAACATTGTAAAGAAAGAACCAGTCTAGGACCTCAATGCTCTTCGCTTAAGCATTGCAAACTTTCTTTACATCACTCTCTATGATGATCCGACACCAACCCTTGAACATTGCAAGCTTGATGGCTTCTGCTACAGCACTCATTTATGTGTGCGTTGAGCTACTAGCACTAACCACATTAGAGCACCAGCTCACACACTTCCTGTTCTCATCTCTAGCTAAGACAGCTACAGTCGCCCAACCTTTGCAATACATCACATCAACATCGAACTTTAGGACTTCTTAAGGAGGGGATTCCAACAACGAGTATTGCCCCTTAGTGAGAGGGAATTAAAAGGGGCACGAATCCGATTCATGAGATTGCTAAGAGAAAATTCGACGAAACTATTGGACACTTCTTATGCACGGGGATGACATTGATGCCTTGAAAGATGAGGTCATTCCTCGCCCTCCAAATTCTATTGCACATAAGCGCTCCAAAAAGGAGAAGCTTCGACTAAGCAATACCTTTGGCTAAGATCATGGAAGGGGGGTCAAAAAGCCAAATGAGCATAGCCAACTCATTCTTTACTTTGAAATCGTCCGGTCGAATACTTCAAACTGATCCAAACCATAGTGTCCTCGCAATGGTGTAGTTCCAGAAAAGGTGTATACCTGACTCCTTATAAGAACCACAAAATGGGCATGCACACTCCGATTGAGGCCAAATTATGGCGTTCTTGGCTTTGGTAGGTAAGGCATTTGAAGTGATTCTCTAAAGCATTAGTTTTAGCCTTTCATGGAGGTTTAACTTCCAGAGGTGGCACTAGGTCTTGTTCTTTGGGCAGAAACAATAATTTTGTAACACTAGATAGGCACTTTTGATGGAAAACTTGCCTTTGTAGTCATGACGCTGTATTAGTTTGTGTAGAGTAAAGTCTAGGAGAGGTTTGATAGTAAGAATTTTATCAGTGATGTCTAGATCAAAAACCTCTCGATCTTTATCTTTGTTCTAGGTCCTTTGGTCCCTAATCATCAGATCTTCTACTTTGAGTAGACAAGAAGGGAGATCTTCTAAGAAAGGAACTTGGAATGGTCAGAGATCAAGGGGTCTCCCGAAAGCTATAGATCTTTCCAAATGTCAATTGACGAGCCATCGCCCATTAGAAAGTGAGCTCCACTCTTGATTAGATGCAAAGTCGAGTAAATTCCTTCTGAATATAGGAAGCATTCACACCACTTAGAGATAAGAGCGACATTAAAGTCCCTAAATCTACGTAGCCCCATCTCTCATCTAGGTTTAAGTTAGCATAAGGCATCCCAAGACTTCAAGACTAGGAATGTGTCTTTGTTAGAACCACTGGCCCACCAGAAACGACAACACACCACATCCAGCTCGTTACAAACACCTATGGGAATGAGGAAAGTGGACATAGAATATGCTAGAATCCCCTGGATTACAGATTGAATAAGGGTTGCACGACCTGTTCTTGATAGTAGCTTACTTTTCTACCCCTCAAGTCTAGAAAAGACCTTCTCCTTTAGGAATTTAAACTCAACAAAGTGATTTCTTATTAGGAGTAGAGGATTTCCTAGATTGAATTCTTCCATTGTGAGTTCCTTCATGTTAAGGGAATGAACACTTTCTGTCTAGCCATAGAGCTTGTATCTTTGGAGAAGACTACCCCTAATTTTTTGAAGCTTACTTGCTGCCTAAACCAGCTGCAATAAAGCTGGAGGATCCTTAATAGGGATTCCACTTCTTCCTCCCTCGCTTGGCAGAATAGGAAAGAGTCATTTGCAAACAAAATGTGAGTGATCTTCTGGGGATTTCCTAGCATCGCTGACCCGTATGATATTCCTCAAAGACTGTTATCTAAGAATGAGTGTAGTAAGTGTTGGAAAACGAGAACATAGTAAACTTTTAAAAAAATTAAATTGAAACCTTTTTCATAAACAAGTTAGACATATTATATGCGATAAATTAATAATAAACCTTTCGTACTTCATAAAATCAAAACAACACTTTTAATAGAAAATTGATTGACAAAACTGTTATTGAATATTGGGTCCAGAAGAGCCTCAATCAACCAGTATTCTTTGCTATTCTCTTTTCCACAACCAGAATGAGAATGGGCACATGTTGTTTGATTCTTCTTTAGGTAACTTCTACTCACAATCACACACTCCTACAAACTGGGAATTCCACAACGGTTTAAAACTATCGTGAAAAAATTTCATGACGGTTAAAAAACTATTATAAAAATTTCAGTCATGGTACAAAAATCAATTTTTCACTAAGGTTTTTTATTATCATAGAACCTCAAAATAGGCGCCAATTTAGGGGTGGTGGGAAGACCTTTTTCACAACAGTTTTTTACAAAAACCGTCATGAAAGATTGAAGTTTTCATGATGGTTTTCTTAAAAACCATCGTAGAAACTTCACATTCCACAACGGTTTTTAAGAAAACCGTCATGGAATAATGGTCCACGTACAACATTCTACAACGATTTTTTGCTAAAACCATCGTGAAAAATTGGTATTGCACAAAAAAAAAAATTACCAAAATTTTTGATTTTCCGTGGGATGGCCAGTCCCATGTGTTATCTATTACAACAAGGTCCTGATTGCATACAAAAAATGATATATATTGAAATTACAAGGTATTTACAAGATTGTTTACATTTGAGCTATTTTGCACAATCGTTTATCTACTATCTCTATCTAAAAATGACATACATATTTACAAATTATACCCACTCTATTTTAACTTCATTTATATCTGTATGTATATAAATTTTTTTGTTTTTGCTAGGACTTGTATGCCACTATTAATTAAATCTTGCATGAAATGTAGAATAAAAAAAAACCATATTCTACATTTTCTTGTTGTCTTAGACACTTACGTATAGAATATAGCGTTTTGTTCGATCGAAATGTGACACCGCTTTACACTTGAAGCTTCCAATCGTTAAGCGTTGTAACAATGTGTCATGATTAAATAAATTAATAGACAAGACAATTATGTAAAACTTAAAACAGTTAATTTTATAAGAGAACATTAATACTTACAATCTTATAAGTGATACAAAATCATCACATGGTGGGTGTCTGAAGGGATTAAACTAATATATTTGGTCCTCCCATTGTGAAATAAGTGCCAACATCTTATGTTCTCCAACATTGTATGACATGAAGAATAATTTCCTCCTCGGTTCTTTAGCTAATAGGTGGAGGACTAATGTGGCGCTTTCTCTGCAATCACTCTGTAGGTCTCTTGTAGCACTTGAAATAATTGCCGGAGATATAAAGCCAAAATTGTGCGCCTTACCTTGAAGTTCACAATATTCTGACAAAAAACTATAATAAAAAACAATACGGTCAATTATTTGAAAGTACCTTACAACTCTACCTATATTTTGAAAATTACGAATTAAGGATAGAGTTATTACTTGAGCTATACCATGACACAATTCGCCCCGATTTGATCAAAGTTGATAAAGTAATAAATGTCTTCATACCCCACATAGATAGGTAATTCACTACTAGTGACATTTACCGGCATCAAGCACTGAATCATTAACCCATTGCGCATAAAAAAATATATGTATAAAGCCAACTACATAAATTTTGGAGGTACTGAAGAGAAGTTAAATGCAGACAATGGCTCATTCGCAACGGTTTGTTCCTGTTTTTGTTCTACCTCAGGTTGTGATTGTCTTGCTTTTATAGAGCTTTTCTTTTGTAGCGTTTTTTCCCCTAGATCTTATGGAATGTGGCTAGGTGCTCTGCTCATCTTCATCATTATAACGAATTCAATTAACCTCTTCAACCATGCGACGAAGCTTCCAACGGCTTCACCCATAGTTGTTGCTTCAAATGTCAGAATATGCAATTTAGCTATTCAAACTCTAATGGTAGTGATGCTAACGCACACTTTTTCTTCCTTTAATAGTCTTTCATGGACTGTATCAGTTAAAAGATTCTCCATCCACGCCTTCCCAAGCTCAACAACTGCACACCCACCATTAATTCTATCATCAACAAAGAGCTTGCATTCTTGACATTGTTTGGGCTCTTGACGATAAGGTGACAATTGGACTTCTGGAGCTTATGGAGCTTCTACTATATTGTCAAGAGGGTTATAGCTAGCCTTGAAGCTATTGCGTTGTGAGATGCTATCATCCGTCGATCTGGCACGTCCTTAGGAAATGACCTTTGTCACAAGACCTCATAGTTCTACAATTTCCATATGCATCTTCAACATTTAGGAATTCAATTTTGAACATGGTTGGAGGTTGAAGTATTGAAACTGCTTCACATACTTTGATTGACTGTGAAAATGTCTTGAATGTTTTGGTTTTCCTAGTGCCCTCATTAATATGTCATCATTACCAATGGATTGAAAGGTCCCTTGACATTGTTGCATCGTGTAATCATCTTGTAAAACGACTACAAAACCATGTTATTCTAATATCCTTCAACAGGTATTAAATTACAAATTAGTAGTTTGAGTTCAATAAGCTTACAATCAAGTTCCCAATTTTTGCTACTCTTGAATTTTTAAACTGTCCATCATGACTTTGATGTGGTTTTACCCATAACTCCTCTCATGTTAGTAGCACGCTTTTCTTAGCTAATTGTATTATGCTATGTTGTAACATATTAATGATAGAATAATTGAGATATGTAATACAAGTAAGATATTAACGTACTAATGATTGCTTGAGCTCTCTATATCTGACTTGGTCAATCATAGAACAACATTCATTTTTCACTCTTATTTTTCTTTCATTAGCCGATAGTAGTTGGAATTTAATAGAACATCGATACCTCACAAAAGCTTTCTAGTCATCATCATTTATGGAGGGGTAGTAGTGTACTACCCGTAGGAGGCTATTTATATACATTTTTATCCTCCATCAGAATGGAAAGGTATGACTATACAAAGGTAGTGTAGAGGTTGGATCTAAACCCCCTTTGCTAATTTGCCACAAACCTTCATACCATTTTTCTTATACCAATCCTTGATTGTGAAAGCTTCCTAAATCTCTCTCCAAATCACATCTTTTACTTGGTCCAAATCCTTAGACCTTTAATCTTTAATCCATATAGGAACGTGTTCTCGACTAAGGACTCTAATCCAACTGCTTAATTCATTATCGGGTGCGCATTTTGGTTAGCCTTTTGATTCAAATGTCACTTATATTCTTAAACATTTCTGCTTCATCTAATGAACTTTTTTCATCAAAGTAGCTTTTTGCTCAAAATCTACTTTGGGATCGAATTCGGTGCTTCTTTGTGGCTTACTACCTTGTTTTCCTTTGCTATATTAAGAGGAAGATGAAGTGTACTCTTCATACTTCTCATAGTGGTCACTATCGATCTCTCAAGACATTTTACCTATTCAAAGTAAGCAAAAACTAACACACACATACTAATATTAAATTACAATTTTATTCAAAAAAAAGTATAAACAAATAATCAATTCTAATCAATAATGATCCATACTTTTTATTCTAATTAACAATATAAATTTAAAAAATAAAAAAGAAACCAATTCATATATTAAAACATAAATTCACATATTACATCATAAATTCACATATTAAAACATCAAATCACATGTTATAAATTCACATATTAAAACATCAATTCACATAATATAAATTTACATATTTTATTCACTCATTTATTTACAATGTAACTAATTCTTGTTTACACAATAAAATTGTCATTTATATCGTTTATTTGATATTCACTAAAAATATTTTAAAAACCAGTTATTTACTAAAAAAAAGTTTCAAAAACATGCTCTTTTTCTTATTCCCCTTACTTAGGAGTCATTTTTCTTTAATGTATTTAGGTGGGTTTTTTTTTTTTTTTTTTTGTATTTTAAAAAAGCACATATTCTATTTAGAATTATTTACACCAGAGCCGTCAGTCCACTCTTCAGCCAACCGTCAACTACCACACATGGGTTCGCACTTTCCAATATGTCATGTGTAACGTAACAAAGAAATTCGCATTGATAATATCGCCTAGACAATGATAGCATTGAGCATGAACAGAAAGAATCATTTTCTTTCTCTCTCGCTAGTGAATCACGTGAGTTTGATGTCATTACGAGAAAACACGTTTATGATTTTAGTGTACACAATGTCCACTTGACTTTCCTCTATAATGTTATGCATGATATTTGACAAATGATTTTCTAAGGGTATTCGAGAAGTGATCTATAGAGATCAAAATGTAATAAATAATCGAAAAAATAGTATTTTGTTTAAACACCACTTATTATTATTTATTATGTAAATGTCCAAAATACCTTCTTTGTTTATAAAATCAAACTTAAAATAATCTCTCAAGCAATTATATTTTTTAAAATACCAAAATTACCTTCTTAATTTATATTAAAATATTTTTTTCAATATAACTTAACTAAAATAAAATAAAATATTTATATAAATATTTCAACCAAACATATACGTTAATAATTTTTTTGGGATAATATTGTAATCCTTTTGAGCATTTTTAATTTGTTAAGATTGATCCCATTTAATATTTTGGTTTAATAATCTTTTAAATTGGATTTAATAAAGGTTGAAAATGATAATCTTGTTATCTCAAAAAAATTTAATAGCTTAAGCAGGCATTTTGAGTATGATTTCATATAAAAAAAAGTGTTTTAGATATTCATATGATTAAAAAGAAACAAAAATAATATTTAAGCAAAATACATATAGCATTCTGAATTTATTCCTAAATAATAAATAGGTGTTTGCAAAATCAATATGGATTCATTTATTTCTTTTTCAGGGATTTGTGCATATGACTCTTTAAATAATGTGCTTCCTTAGGACGTGATGTGTGATCAACAAGAATAAATCTTTCGGTCGGTCGACATCAGTACCTATTTTTGCTTAAAGAAGTCAATGCCCTCTAGTCCCCATCTCTACTTTTGGTTGTTGGGAAGATAACAAGTTGGAAATGGAATGTATCATTAGGGATTTAATCAAACCTGAATAATTTTTCGCACAATAGGTTGTTTCTTTGATTCTAAATCGATGAACTTTCACTTTAATAATACAACAAAACCCGTCTACTTCCATTCTTTCACTTTATTTCTTCCACGCAAAACCAAAATAGGTATCAATAATTTGACATGCAGCGGAGACTTATAAAGTGTTTGAAAAGTAAGTTAAAATTAAAAGTATGTAGCATGTTGGAGATTTATAGTGTAACTTATTTTTACTTTATACTATAATATGTAAGAGTTTCATTGTTTGAGTTGAACGGATGAGTTAAAACTAAGGTAACCAAATACCTTATTTAATTTTCTTTGGCTTTTGATTAAGTACCTGGCAGGGTTTAATATTCTACGCCGTCTTTAAATTGAAAGAAAAATAAGTAAAAAAAACTTTATTGGCTGTCATGAAAATCTAGTAACAACCTATTTGTGATGGATGAACATGACGAAACGTCACTGTGTGGGCGTCATTTTCTATCAAGGCAGAGGCTTGTGAACTTTGCCTACTCTCACGAGTCGCGGGTTAAAGAGGGATGAGATACATCACGACGAGGGAGTAGACTAGAAATTAAGAAGAATGAGATTTTTGTGGTAGGTTGTAGGTTCCATTTTAAACTCTTTAGAGCTGTATTAAATTTTGCCAACTTTATAATTTTTTTTTTTATTTTGGTGTGATTTTAATGAAACTTTTCCATTTTAAACTCTTTAGAGCTGCATTAAACTTTTTCAATTTTATAATTTTTTTTTATTTTAGTGTGATTTTAATGAAATTTAACAATAAAAAACCTGTAACAAGATCGAGGGAAAGATATGCCTTAATGCACCACTGGTAGGAAAAGAAAGTTGCAGAGAGAATAGAGATGCAGCACCCTCGTTGAGCCTGCTCCTCTACCATACAAACCCAGATCCATCAAGCCTGCCTTTATTGCTGCACCTTTACTAGCCTGACCCCTAAGGTGCGAGCCCCATTGAGCCCACTCCTCCTCAAACCTAAAGTTGACAAGGCCCATCCTTTTTCGCAAGAGACCATGAGCCCAAATATGTCTGTTATCATCATGCCATTATGCAAGCTACCAAGGCAAAGTCTTCTCTATGAGTCAGCCATGACTGTCGGAAGTAGGAAGTAGGGACAAAGCCAGAAAAATCAATCAAGGGGTGAGGATATGACTAAACCAATAAGATAAGCCAAATAAAAAAAAGATTTAGATCTTTTTATTTATTTATTTATTTATTTTTAGGGATACAATTTTAGGGGAAATGGGGCAAAACACAAGTATTATAATATTTTATATACAAAATTAAAAGAAAAAAGTTTAAGGGTACGGTCGTCCACCTTGGTCTGTGGGTGGCTCTACCTTAGCCAAATGCTTTCCTTTGCCCTCACCATCACCCAATCACCAGCCCCCTTTCTTTACTCGCCATTACTCACCATTACCCAATGTTTGAAAATAAGCAAGAAGAAACCTTTGGTTTCTCAATTGTTCATTTAAAAAACATAAAACTTAAGATCTTTTTTTTTTTTTTAATTTGATCTTTTGTTTTAAAATTTCTTATGCTTTTAAATCTGTAGAATACTTTTTATAACTATTTAAGAGCAGTTATGTTGTTTTTAATTATAAGAATGAATTAAAATAAGTATTTTTAAATTCAAAGAATATATTTGTAGTTTTTTGAAAAAAAGAGGGACAAGACATATTAAAAAATAGTTAAAAATATGATATATAACTATGTAATTAACCGTATTCTTTAACTTTAAATGAATACTTCACATTTAAGTTCATATAGTAATAATCCTCCCTAAGGTTGCTTTGATATATTTGTACATACTCCATCACAAATCAATATTGGCATGTCATTATGTATCTATCAACACTACTTATTGTTGGAATTAAAATATGAAATGCAGCGGAAGGAACGGATCGTTGACAAACAAAACTTTTTTGAAAATGTTGTTCATTAAGAATAGATATATAATTTTAATTAACAATAGAAAGCTGTGGGAATTTTACTAACCTTTTGAAAACCATCAGAGTATCCTAGCTTTCCTCTTTGACACCACAATCTTCCAATCCAGGCCTCCAGACTAATGGAAAAACGAGTGGGCGTCAAACTACAAGAATGAATTTTCCTCACACTTTTTTGAATCTGCTATGTACTCAACACATGAGATAGCAGAACTTTTTTTTCAAAGAAGAACTTTCAATTTTTATCTCTGAATATTCTGCAAAAGTTACATAAATGAAAAATCTAATGAGATAACTGTTATCTCTTTCTTTTTATATCTGAGCCATTAGTCAATTAATTTTAAATTTAAAATAACCATCATATCAGATATATGGGGAAATGATATATTTTACATGATTACTCCTTTCCTTATTTTTTGTTCTTTCCCATTTTTTTTTAATTCTAAAACTGAATCAAACGTTTTACTTTTTAATATATATATATATATATAGGAAGTAAAAGAAACGTAACTTTACGTTTCAATTTTTTTTTTATTTTTTTTTAGAACTTACCGAATCACGTTAACGTGATTCCCTATATATATATATATATATATATATAAAATAAAACGTAAACTTTTCTTTATTTTAATATATATATATATTAATATATTATAAAATCTTTTATATAAATAAGATTTGGTTCAAAACCATATATATATATATATATATATCTATATCTAAATTCAAAAATAAATCACATTTATTTAAGAATAGATTTTAAAATTAATCAATTAATTAATTAATTAATGCTCAGTTAAATGTGACAACATTTATCACATTACATTATATGTCACAAAGAACATTTGACATGTTAATAATTCAAGTGTGAAATAAAATTAATTCAGAATTCAATAATTCCAAACTAAATATGTATAATTCATTCTATGCATAAATCCAATATAGTGTTACAAAGGTGGTATTGGGGACCAATGGACCTATAACCCAAGCTTCAATAAATTTGACAATTAATTAAACTCTTTGATTAATGTGCCAAATTTATTAGTTTCAGTGTTATTCCACTAAAAACCTGAAACTGAACTCTTGAGATTATAGTAGAATTACTCGAAGAAAATAAGCGAGTAGTCCATTGATATAATCATTACATATAAGTCAGTCCTCCATAAATAGTTTATAATAAGAGCTAGGTTCAATATCCGTTTACCTCTCTTATTATATCTTAATCCTTGAGTTTCGATAATTCTCTAATGAACAGTTAATTCATAATCTTATTATGAACGAGCGCTTTACTGTTCAAACCTTGAATTATCACTCAAGAGAACTATTTTTCTAACTTCCATATGGAAGGAATGGATTCCATATCTGTATAATATTATTCCTAGCCATTTATTACATTATATGTCCAAGATGCTAAGTTATGATCTGTGCCAAAAAATAAATCTTACCAAGCAAATCAAAAAACATAGTGTCATAAACAGGAGTCTAATAAATACTTAGGATTAAGACTACCAAATATATGATCATCATAGTGATAAATTTGAATACTCTATTTGTAATATATGATTATTAGAGATTCATAATTTATATAGTCCAGTCCTATATAATCTCGTTATATAAACTACCTCCAATCCAATGTCTCTACATTAATAGTCGAATAATAACTATTTTATTCTAAATGAGATTGGACCGTACTTGTAATATTTAATTAAAGATCTCAAACTTTAATTAATTATTATGGACTATTTAGATTATTATCTATAAATATTATCCCTAAGCATATAACACTTATATGATAAATTTATAGTCACATAAATAATCATGGAATTTTCTTAATGTTTATAAATGTATTCATAATACATATAAGCAACCAGAATAATTAGAAATGTCACTTTATTTATTTATTAATAATATGTACAATATCATAGCTTTTAGGGCACTAAACCCAACAATCTCCCACTTGCCCTAACGCAGATGAGACATGTCTTAAGACCTAAGCCTTCCAAGTGCGCCTCAAAGCTCTTTGCAAATAACGTCTTGGTGAATGGGTTGGCAAGGTTGTTTTCTGACGCTATCTTCACAACTTTTACGTCGCCTCGATGTACTATTTCTCTGATCAAATGATTTTTTTTCTCTATATACTTTCTTCTTTTGTGGCTTCTAGGTTCTCTTGAATTTACCACTGCACCACTTTATCACAATACAGTGTGAGTGGTTTATCCATGCCTAGAACTACTTCTAGATCATTTAAGAACTTATGGAGCCAAACAGCTTCTTTAGTTGCTTCACAAGCAGCCACATATTTATCTTCCATAATTGAATCAGCAATACAAGATTATTTGATGCTTCTCCAAACTATGGATCCACCACCAAAAGTAAACATTGATCTAGATGTAGATTTATGTGTATCTTTGTCTGATTGAAAATCAGAATCAGTGTATCCATCGGGAATCAAATTCTCACTGGAATATACTAGCATATAGTTTCTCGTTCTCCTAAGATACTTGAGAATATGTTTAACCGCTACCCAATGATCTAATCCTGGGTTGGATTAATACCGGCTGACTATACCCACCGCATAGCAAATGTCAAGTCTTGTACACAACATGGCATATATTAGACTTCCCACTATAGATGCATAGGGTACCCGTCTCATGTTTTTTTTCCTCTTGAGGTGTCTTAGGACACTGCTCTTTTGAAAGATAAACTCCATGATGTATAGGTATATTACCTTTCTTGGAGTTTTGTATCGAAAATCTGATAAGCACTTTATCATATATGATGCCTAAGATAGCGCCAACAGTTTGTTTTTGCGATCTCTTATGAGTTGGATTCCAAGAACATAACTTGCCCCTCCCAAATCTTTCATTTGGAATTGGTTGGCGAGCCATTTCTTTACATTAAATAATACGCCTACATCATTCCCAATGAGTAGGATATCATCTACGTAAAGAACTAAGAAGACCACCTTCTTATCTTTGATGTACTTGTATACACAAGGTTCATCAATGTTTTGATCAAAGCCATAAGATTTGATCGCTTCATCAAATTTCAAGTTCCATGATCTTGAAGCTTGCTTGAGTCTATAAATGGACCTTTGCAACTTGCAAACCTTTTGCTCTTGACCTTTGACTACAAATCCTTCTAGTTGCACCATATAGATACTTTCCTCAAGATAGCCATTCAAAAAGGTAGTCTTGACATCCATTTGTCATATCTCATAATCAAGACAAGCAACAATGGATAAAAGAATCCAAATGGATTTAAGCATAGCTACAGGCGAGAAAGTTTCTTCACAGTCAACTCCCTCCTTTTGGGTGTAACCCTTTGCCATAAGCCTAGCTTTGAAAGTCTCAACTTTCCCATCCACTTCTCTTTTCTTCTTGTAAATCCATTTGCACCTATGGGTTTTATCCCTTCAGGTAAATCTAGAAGTTTCCAGACTGAATTGGAATACATGGACTCCATTTCAAGGTTCATAGCCTTTAGCCATTTCTTTTTCAGAATCTTCTATTGCATCACAATATGTCAATGGATCATCCTCACCATAATCAGAGATAGCAATATGTGCTTCTCCAATTTCCCTATAGCGAGCAGGTAGTCACACAACCCTCCTACTACGTCGAGGTGCTATGACATTCTGATCAGGAGATGTGGTCTCCTTGTTATGTCCTTCGACAACGGTTGTCGGTTGCGGTTTGATCTGATTAGAAAGTAACTCTTTAAGTACAACTTTTCTACGAGGATTATAGTTTGTCATATAATCATTCTCTAGAAAAGTGGCATTTGTTGATACAAATACCTTCTTTTCTTGTGGACTATAAAACAAACCTCCCCTCGTTCCCTTTGGGTATCCCATAAATAAGCATACTTCAAAACATGGTTCCAGCTTCTCGGTCTTTCCTTTCAGCACATGTGCTGGACACCCCCATATACGGATATGTAACATACTAGGTTTGCGACCATTCCATAACTTTAAAGGTGTTTTTGGAATAGACTTAGATTGAACTATGTTTAGAAGATATATTGCAGTTTGTAGTGCATATCCCCAAAATGAAGTGGGTAATGATGAGTAGCTAAGCATGGATCTCACCATATTAAGCAACGTCCGATTTCTTCTCTCTACAATACCGTTTTGTTGTGGTGTTCTAGGTGCGGTGAGTTGTAATAGAATACCATGTTCTATCATATAGTCCTTGAATTTAGTATCAAGGTATTCCCCATTCCCCTCCTCGATCAAATTAAAGACTCTTTACTGTCTTTCCTAATTGCTTTTCAGCTTTCGCTTGGAATTCTTTGAACTTTCCAAAAGTTTCAAATTTCCTTTGCATTAGATTTATGTAACTATACCTAGAATAATCGTCAATAAATGTAACGAAATATTCATAACCACCACGTGCTTGTACATTCAACGGACTGCAGACGTCTAAATGTATTAGCTCAAGTGGTTCCTTGGCCCTATCGTCTTTTGCAGAGAAAGGCCTTTTAGTCATTTTACCTTCAAGACATGATTCACAAACTGGTAGAGAACCAATTTTTAGTTCTTTTAAAGGACCATCCTTTACTAGTCTATTAATTCTATCAAAGTTAACATGACCTAATCTAAGGTGCCATAGGTATGTTTCATCATCAAAAGAAACCTTTTGCTTCTTGGGTTTTGGTTGTTCAACTTTGAACATTTTGGTATTGAGCAGTGATTTTTCGTTGGGCCTTAAAGTGTAAAGCCCATTTTCCAGATGCGCAGAACAAATATTCAAACCATTTCTAGAAATATTAACATAATTATTATTAAAAGAAACATTAAACATTTGTTCAAATAACCTAGAAACAGAAATCAAATTTCTACGAAAATAAGGAATGTAATAAACATTGTCTAAAATTAAAAACTTATTTCTAAAATAAAGTTTAACAACTCTTGCCGAAACAACCATTCATGTTCCTACTCTTATTGTTTGTTCCCCATCGGCAAGCTCCCTTGAAGAACGAAGCATCTGCAAAGAAGAACAAACATGGTTAGTTGCCCCTGAATCAATTATCCAAGGTGAAGTATCCACTTTAACTAAACAAGCTTCTAAAATGAGTAAATCTGATTTACCGTTGTTTTTCTTTTCTTTGAGCTCTTGAAGATACTTATTGCAGTTTCTCTTCCAATGTCCAACTACGCCGTAGTGGAAACATTTTCCTTTACACTTTTTTTGGTTTGAGCTCTTTTGTTGTTGTTGCTTTTGTTCTTCTTAGGTTGTCCTCCATTCTTAGACTTACCACTTCCTTCAGTCCTCTTCCTCTTCTTATTCTTTAGAGCAGAAGAGGAGGGTTGAGTCTTTGCAACATTTGCTTCAACTTCTTTAGTCTTTTCTTTCGAAATAGACTCGAAGGTTTGCAGCTCATTAAGTAACTCAGTTGTATTATATTTCAGCTTGTTCATGAAATAGTTGCTTTTGAACTGAAGGAACGCAGGGAAGAGGGTTTCCAAAATCTCCCCACCTGTGTGGCTTCATCTATCACTACCCCGTTCACCTCGGCCTCATGGAGATAGTTAACCATGTTGAGAACATGTTCTTTGACTAAAATCTCTGCCTTCGTTTTGGCGTTCATTACCGCCTTAATGGCTTCGTGGCGTGTCTTTTCAGAAGGCTTGCTAAACATGTCTTGTAGAAACTGCATTATTTCATAAGCAGATTCCATGCTTTCGTGCTTCATCCAAAGCACGTCAGACATGCCAGCCAAAAGGAAGCGTGGGCCTTGTTGTTTGCCTCGATCCAATGATCATATCCTTCTCGTACATTACGAGGAGCATTGGCAGTAGGCGATAGAGGACATTTCTCCGTCAGGACAAACTTGTAATTTTCACAAATTAGTACAATGTTCATGTCACTCTTCCACTTGACAAAATTATCTCCTATTAATTTTTCATTTGAGAGAATAGCGATGATTAGATTAGACATTGTTCCTATAATAAATATATAAAATAACATGAATTAAATGGTTGCATAAACATCATAACTATATGTTTTGGAATAGTAAACATGATGCATGATGCATATGAAAAATATATTTTACTAATTCTATGATTATTCAATTTTAATAAATAAAGTGCCGCCGTAGGGTAGGTCAAATTATTTATGAATTGAATTGAGACATTCTCAATTAATAAATATATTCAAGATATCTCATATTTTCTATATTTATTAATAACTGTTTATTTTGGTCAAGATATAATTTACAATTTAATTATGTCTTTATGAGTGTAACCCATTATTGTAGATTTTAATAACTTAACTCAAAATTGCTGCCGTAGGGTAGGTCAATTTTGAAATACATTATAAAATCCTATCTCTTGGAAGCCAACTATGTTATTGATTTAAATAGACACCTTCCTGTAAGGAGGACGAAATCAAAACATCGCGAGGTGCCACTTAAATCTTACGGTGTTGTGCTAATAGTGGAGACAGCAGGTTATATTGTCATATTACCTTCTCCTACTCATTATTTTAAAAGATGTGTTTTATCTTATAAAACATCATATGTTTCATAACTCTAGTAAATAAAAACAATTTTTAATTACTAGGTTATATTATGCGTTAATAGAATCCCATTATATTTACACTTAAATAAATTACCAGATTTTCTAAAAATCAAAATTTATTATGAATTGTCTAAGCTACCTAACATTAAACAATTTAAAATTAGATAACTTAGAACGAATATGAATTTTACCAAGTCTTAACTATTAAAACTTTTTTCACATTATTCGGTTGATTAATAAATTAAGATTATAAAACCAACCCTATTAATTTAATCTCATTAAATTAATTATAACACATATTAAATCATTTTATAAACACCTTTATAAAAAAAATAATATGCAATTGTAGGCATGTCATGTTACAATAACTATAAGTGGGCACTTTCCTAGATGACATGTTATAATGCATGAACATATTATCATAATCATTTCATTAAAAAAATGAAAATAAACAACAGATTTTTGACCAGGTCCTTTTGGATAATTAAAATTACAACCTATAAAAAATAGAAAAAAAATTATAAAGGCCTTCTTGTAAGTTATACATAATTCCCTGCTCCAATTTTACAATCTTCATCGGGTGGTTTATTGAGCAACAATCTAATGGGTAACCTTTGAAATTTGATAGGCTCAAAGTTCTCAATTAGGCCAAAAGATCCAATTAACTTCTTTTTCTTCATTGCTCCATGTGTAGCAAGTGAAGGAGAGGAGAAAAAAATAATAATAATAATTTGTTGCCGTAACCACAAGAAAGTACAATGAGGAAAAAAATGATAAATTACAAAAAGCCTATACCCCCTTATGGGCTTACACAGATTTGATCTAACCAAACTGAAAATAAAATTATCAATCCAAAAAGACCATATAATTAATGACCAAAAATTCATTCATTAAATAACCATTCATCACATGAATAAAATTAACAAAGATGCAAAGTATCCACAAACATGCATCAAAAAACATGATATTGTCAAAATAAAATCATGTTAATTAAAATTATATATGCTGTAAACCGCTCTGACACCATTTGTTAGAATTAAAATATGAAACGCAATGGAAGGAACGGATCGTTAACAAACAAAATTTTTTTGAAAACTTTGTTCATTGAAAATAGATATATAATTTTAATTAACAATAGAAAGCTTTTGGAATTTTACTAACCTTTTGAAAACTATCAGGGTATCCTAGCTTTCCTCTTTGACATCACAATCTTCCAATCTAGGCCTCCACACCAATGGAAAGACGAGTGGGCATCAAACTGCGAGAATGAATTTTCCTCACACCCTTCTAAATCTGCTATGTACTCAACACATGAGATAGCAGAATTTTTTTTTTCAGAGAAGAACTCTCAGTTTTTCTCTCTGAGTATTTTGCAAAAGTTACGTAAATGAAAAATCTATCGAGATAACTCTTATCTCTTTCTTTTATATCTGAGCCATTAGTCAATTAATTTCAAATTTGAAATAGCCACCATATCAGATATATGGGGAAAGGATATATTTTACATGATTACTCTTTTCCTTTTTTTTTCTTTCCCATTTTTTTTAAATTCTAAAACCGAATCAAACGTTTTACTTTTAAATATATATATATATATATATATATATAGAGGAAGTAAAAGAAACGTAACTTTACGTTTCAATTTTTTTTTTATTTTTTTTAGAACTTACCGAATCACGTTAACATGATTCCATATATATATATATATAAAAAATGTAAACTTTTCTTTATTTTAATATATATATATATATTAATATATTATAAAATCTTATATATAAATAAGATTTGGTTCAAAACCATATATATATATATATATATCTAAATCTAAGTGTTACAAAATTAATATATCTAAACCATAAATGTAACAAAATTTATCACATTATATTATGTATTACAAAGAATATTTTTCTGTGACACGGTAATAATTCAAGTGTGAAATAAATTAATTCAGAATTCAATAATTTCAAACTAAATATGTATAATTCATTCTATGCATAAATCCAATATAGTGTTACAGAGGTGGTATTGGGGACCTATGGACTTATAACCTAAGCTCCAATAAATTTGACAATTAATTAAATAAATTTGACAATTAATTAAACTCTTTGATTAATATGCCAAATTTATTAGTTTCAGTGTTATTCCACTAAAAACCTGAAATTAAACTCTTAAGATTATAGTAAAATTACTCAAAGAAAATAAGCGAGTAGTCCATTGAAATAAAATCATTACATATAAGTCAGTCCTCCATAAATAGTTCATAATAAGAGCTAGGTTCAATATCCGTTTACACCTCTTTTATATCTTCATCCTTGAGTTCCAATAATTCTCTTTTATATCTTCATAATCTTATCATAAACGAGTGCTCTACTGTTCAAACCTTGAATTATCACTCAAGAGAACTATTTTTCTAACTTCTATATGGAAGGAATGGATTCCATATCTGTAAAATATTATTCCCAGCCATTTATTACATTATATTTCTAAGATGTTAAGTTATGATCTATGCCAAAAAACAAATCTTACCGAGCAAATAAAAAAATATAATGTCATAAACAGAAGTCTAATAAATACTCATGATTAAGATTGTCAAATATATGATCATCATAGTGATAAATTTAAATGCTCTATTTGTAACAGATGATTATTTGAGATTCATAATTTATCTGATCCAGTCCTATATAATCTCATTATATAAAGTACCTCCAATCTAATGTCTCTACATTAATAGTCCAGATAATAACTATTTCATTCTAAATGAGATTAGACCGTACTTGTAATATTTAATTAAAGATCCCAAACTTTAATTAATTACTACATACTATTTAGATTATTATCTATAAATATTATCCCTAAGCATATAACCCTTATATGATAAATTTATAGTCACATAAATAATCATGGAATTTTTTTGATGTTTATAAATGCATTCATAACATATATAAGCAACCAGAATAATTATAAATGTCACTTTATTTATTTATTAACGATATGTACAATGTCACAGCTTTTAGGGCACCAAACACAACGCTTATCAAGTTGGATAATGTAACACCCCGAAGTTAATTAAATCACATTAAAATGATAAATGGTGGATTAGTGTGCCCTAATGAGCATTTTAAATTTAATTTGAATGTTTTGTGAAAATTTAGTGACTTTGTATTATTTTACTCTTTTAATGATTTTTAATTATTCTAAATTGTTTTTAATTGTTAATTTAATTTTCAATGAAACAATCTGATTTGAAAATAGTGTGTAGTTGCACACAGTCTTGTGCAACTAATTTTCTCCCTCTTTTTCTATTTATTTCACTCTTCCTCTTTCTCCTCTCATTTCTCACTTGCTCGCTCTCTCTCTCCTCTCTCTCTATCTCTCTCAGTTTCTCTCTTTCTCTCCCATTCTCTCTCTGAACTTTGAAATAAAATTCGGATCTAAGCTTCGGGTTAGAAGATTGAAGGCTCAGGAACGAGATTCAACAACAAAAACATCGTTTTCAAGCTTTGATTCGAGGTTAGTTTTTAAAATTCAAAAGTTTTTCTATTTTTCAAATTTCCTTGCATTTTGAAATCTAAGAGTTTCTAAGCCTAGAAAAGCTTCAATCTAAGTTAGATGGACTTAGATTAGCTAGAATGCAAACTTTATTTCATCAAAAATGGATTTGAATCGAGATTTTTTATTTTTCCTTTATTTTTCTATTTTTGGATTTTTGTGAAAATTTTGTTTAAAACTTGTTTTAATTCATTAAAAAGTGTTCTACTATAATTTTACATTGTTTATGATGATTACCCATGCCTGAGAATTGAGAAAACAGGTTGAAATTTAGAATTTGGATTCGGGATGCCGAGAACCCGTGTGTGGAAAATTCTAAAATTTTTCCAGATCGACAGGCCAAACTTCATGTTCGGCAAGTCAGATTCAAGAGATCGACAGGCTAGATTCATCCAACCGGTAGGCCGAACCTGGAGATGTTCGGCCGACCGAACCTGCTCTTCCGGCAGTTCGGCAGGCCGACCGGGCATAGTGTAATTTTGTGATTTTTCACCCGTTTTCACTATTTTGAACCCCGATTGAAATATCAACTTTATAAAATGATTTTATAAACCTAAAAGGCACACTAGGACACCATGAGATGATTTAGTACCATAGGATACCTCGCGTTAGATACTAATGGGCTAAGTTACTATGCATTTAGGAATTGTGCGTGGATCCGCAGAGCTAACGTATAGCGGACTAGGATTATGGTGTGGGACACCTACACGGATATCGAGGTAGGACTTCTACCCCTTCTTTGATAGCCAGTTTTAAATATTTTGGCCTCAAAGGGATTTTTACGAAAATGTTTTCAAATGATTTGTTGACAAAGGATTTTTATTAACTGTTTTCTAAAACAATAGATTGAGGTGGATTTAATAATAAACCTCATAATGAATATAAATGATTATATCTGGTAAAGAAGAGATTTTATTAATCAAAAAGATATATATGTATATATATTTGAGGGCATGATGCCATATTAGAGATCGGGTCGTGTAGTGAACGGCCTTGGAGGCAGGTCCCGAAACCCAACTGGGCCACTACGGTGGTGAATTACATATGGTTTGCCCAGGGAAAGAAAATGGTATTCTTTCTAGTCGACCTATCTGAATTGTTTTGGTAAGATTATATTTTTATTAAATTCTCATTTAATTATTTATTTGTTTAATTGTTCTAGCTCGTTTTCTATATATTTATCTGATTTACGAAATTTCTTTTAAAGTTGAATAATTTCCAAATATAGTCCTATTGAGCCTTTCACTCACGATTTATTTGTTTTAAAATCTTAACCCTAGGTGGACATCAGCTTAGGATCGGAGAAGAGTCCACTGACCGGACTTACGATCAGTAGCAGATCTGGGTAGGTTGTACTGTAGCAAGTAAGGCATGTAAACTTTTATCTTTCTTTTTACTTGGACTGTGGTTGTATTGTAATATTGACAGTACTATATGTGTGTGCACAATATGTGGGCCAATGGGATCTATACTCGTTCTGCCTCACATTTAAATATTTTTAATGTTCTTTTATTTGCTTAATTATTATAATGGTTTTTTTAATTCCTCAAATTATTCTATTTGAACGATTTTAAAAAATTATCTCATTTTTATTTATAAATTTAATTCTAAAAACCTTGTTTTCAACTAAACCCTTATTTAATTAACTTAATTAAACCACAACGTCACCTCCCGTACTCCAGGGTGTGACAGATAAACCAATAATGTAAAATTTATGAGTTAGTAGTAAAAAAGATCAAGAGACATACTCATTAACAATTACCTACAAAATCATGCAAAGGCATAACACTGACAAATGTATTATTTAGATCAAAATCTCAACCTATCTAATGTTTCCAATCTATTTGAGTCTCTTGTTGGTACTATTAGAAATACTTGAAATTTGTATGATTATATTATATTTTGTAGTAAATTTTTTGTACTTGATTATATTATTGTATCATATTGAGGCACAAGTCTATGTAAGAGCCAGCGGGGGTATGTGTTCCCACTAACCCTAGCTAAAAACATATATCACATTCTGGTTTCAAGTAAGTGCCCCATAGGTCACAAAGTAGTTTCAAGAAGCTAACCATGAGTCACCAACTTCTCTACTATTTAAATACAATTTTTTCATCCAATTTGTATCATGTTAGGAACTTTCTTTGCAAATGAACTAGTCAACACATCTAGTTCTTTAGTTTTGACTTTTCAATGTTAAATATGATTAGTGCTTTATTCATTTATTTATTTATCTAAGGGAGACAAAAATAGCATTATTAGGTCAAAATTTAGAAATAATATCATGTAGTTTAAAATATATAGTAAATAACATATTATGAGAAATTGAAAACAAAACCTAAAATACCTCTGCATCTTTCTCCTCTATATCTCTTACCTTCTTTCCTCGTCGGCTGTCGAAAAATATAGAATTAATCTAGTAACACTGTATTACCTTATATTAACGTATAAATACAAAACTTCACTGGTGACTTTGTCAGACTGTCAACGGCTAAGAAATACAATATTAATCTGGTAATGAAATATTATCGTGTAAATATAAAAATTCACTGACGACTTTGTCAGACCACCGACAATCAGAAAATATAGTATTAACCTGAAAATACTATATTATCATGGAAATAAAAAATTTATTGGATTGCCAACAGCCCAAAAATACAGCATTAATCAAGTAATATTGTATTTCCAATGGATCCAATGAAGTTACCAACAACCAGAAAATACACAAATTTCATAATATTAAAGAAGAAACAGATTTCACAACACTATGAAAAAATTCCACACAAAAAAATTCAGCAAAAGTAAATCGTTTAAGCCAAAAAAGAAAGAGAGAAAAAAAATCTATTAACAAAGAAACCATTCATCACCACCCTATTCTGGTGGCCACCGTCCACGTGCCACTGTTGTCCTCCTCACGTCTTCGACACTGCTCACTTCATTACACTAGACATCAGTCTAACAAACTACACTGACGAATAAGAATCAAAGCCAATCACATAGAATCGAATTCTAATGCAAGGAAATAATTTGAAATTTTAAAATTCAATAGAGAAATAGACTAAGATAAAAAATATATACAAAATCAATAAAGGCGAAAGAGTAGAAAAACTTGTTATATACTATTGAGGCTTTGACAAAAATCTTCCAGAAACGAAGGCAATGGAACCTTCCGACCCATGTTCTATAGCTTCGACAATCTCCATTTGCCGCATGTTAACATCCACCACCTCAACAAGTTACCTCAGACAGTCACGGTGAGTGAAGTCCATGCATCTCTACTTTGATTCCATCACTGATGCCACATACAATCTCTACGATCTTTGCGATCTTCATCATCTCTGTGTTGGAATTAAAATATGAAATGCAATAAAGCAATAGATCGTTGACAAACAAAAATTTTCTAAAAACTTTGTTCATCGGGAATAGATATATAATTTTAATTAATAATAGAAGCTTTAGGAATCTTACTAACCTTTTTGAAGACTATTAGGGCATCTTAGCTTTTCTTTTTCACACTATGATATTTCAATCTAGGCCTCCACACCAATGAAAAGACGAGTGGGCGTCAAACTGCAAGAATGAATTTTCCTCACACTTTTCTGAATCTGTTATGTACTCAATACATGAGATAGCAGATCTTTTTTTAGATAAGAACTCTCAGTTTTTCTCTTTGAATATTCTGCAAAAGTTACGTAAATGAAAAATCTATTGAGATAATTGTTATCTCTTCCTTTTTATATCGAGCCATTAGCAATTTTTTAATTAATTTCAAATTTGAAATAACCACCCCATATAAGATATATAGGGAAGGGATGTATTCTACATTCCTTATCTTTTGCTATTCCAATTCAAATCACTTACCTAATTATATATATATATATATATATATATATATACATAAAGTTAAAAGGAAATCACGTTAAACGTGATTCCTTTTTCTTTTTCCTTTTTTTTAACTTTAACGAATCACGACAATTCGTAAAATATAGATATATAAATTAAAAAGTAAAACCAAAAACGTTTATTTATGTAATATATATATTAATAAATAATAAAATCTAATATATATATATTAAAAATCAAAAAATAAATCTCATTTATTTAAGAATAGATTTTAAAAAATAATCAATTAATTTAATTAACTAATGCTCAGTTAAATGTGACAATAATTATCACATTACATTATGTGTCATAGAAAATATTTTTTTTTGTGTCACATTAATAACTCAAGTGTGAAATAATTAATTCATAATTCAATAATTCCAAATTAAATATCTATAATTCATTCTATGTAAAAATCTAATATAGTGTTACAAAAGTGGCATTGGGGATCTATCGACCTACAACCCAAGCTCCAATAAATTAATCAAACTCTTTAATTAATGTGCCAAATTTATTAGTTTCAGTGTTACTCCACTAAAAACTTGAAACTAAACTCTTGAGATTATAATAAAATTACTCAAAGAAAATTAGCGAGTAGTCCATTGATATAATCATTACATATAAGTTAGTCCTCCATAAATAGTTCATAATAAGAGCTAGGTTCAATTTTTGTTTACCTCTCTTATTATATCTTTATCCTTGAGTTCCAATAATTCTCTAATGAATAGTTAATTCATAATCTTATTATGAAAAAGCGCTCTACTATCCAAACCTTGAATTATCACTCAAGAGAACTATTTTTCTAACTTCCATAGGGAAGGAATGGATTCCATATCTGTATAATATTTTTCTAACTATTTATCTCAAGAGAACTATTCAAAATAGACTCGAAGGTTTGCAACTCATTAAGCAACTCAGTCATATTATATTTCAGCTTATTCATGAAATAATTGCTTTTGAACTAAAGGAACGCATGGGAGAGGTTTCCAAAATCATCCCCACCTATGTGGCTTCATCTATCACAGCCCTGTTCACCTCAGCTTCATGGAGATATTTAACCATGTTGAGAACATGTTCTCTGACCGAAATCCCTACCTTTATTTTGGCATTCATTACCACCTTAACGGCTTCGTGGCGTGCCTTTTCAGAAGGTTTACCAAACATGTCTTATAGAGACTGCATTATCTCATAAGCAGTTTCCATACTTTCGTGCTTCATCCTAAGCACATCTGACATGCCAGCCAAAAGGAAGCAGTGGGCCTTATTGTTTGCCTCGATCCAATGATCATATCCTTCTTGTACATTACGAGGAGCATTGACAGCAGGCAATAGAGGACATTCCTCTATCAAGACAAACTTGTAATTTTTGTAAATTAGTACAATGATCATGTTACTCTTCCACTTGACAAAATTATCTCTGGTTAATTTTTCATTTGAGAGAATAGCGATGATTGGATTAGACATTGTTGCTGTAATAAATAAAATGACATGAATTAAATGGTTGCATAAACATCATAAATATATATTTTGGAATAGTAAACGTGATGCATGATGCATATGAAAAAACACACAAAAAATATTTTACTAATTCCACGATTATTCAATTTTAATAAATAAAGTGCCACCGTACGGTAGTTCAAATTATTTATGAATTGAATTGAGACATTCTCAATTAATAACTATATTCAAAATATCTCATATTTTCTATATTTATTAATAACCGTTATATTTGGTCAAGATATAATTAACAATTTAATTATATCCTTGTGAGTGTGACCCACTATTTCAGAGTTTAACAACTTAACTCAAAATTGCCATCGTAGGGTAGGTCAATTTTGAAATACATTTTAGAATCCTATCTCTTAGAAGCCAACCTTGTTATCGATTTAAATGGACACCCTCCTCCGTAGGGAGAACAAAATTAAAGCGTCGGGAGACACCACCTAAATCTCATGGTGTCGTACTAATAGTAGAGACCGTAGGTTATATTGTCATATTACCTTCTCCCACTCATTATTTTAAAAGATGTGTTTTATCTTATAAAATATCATATGTTTCAAACCTCTAGTAAATAAAAACAAATTTTAATTACTAGGTTATATTATGCGTTAATAGAATCCCATTCTACCTACACTTAAATAAATTACAGATTTTTTAAAAATCTAAATTTATTATGAATTGTCTAAGCTACCCAACATTAAACAATTTAAAAGTAGATAACTTAGAACTAATGTGAATTTTACCAAGTCTTAACTATTAAAATTAAATTCATATTATTCGGTTCATTAAGAAATTAAGATTCTATAAAACCAACCCAATTAATTTAATCTCATTAAATTAATTCTAACACATATTAAATCATTTTATAAACACATTTATAAAAAAAAAAATAATATGCAACTGGATGCATGTCATGTTACAATAATATAAGTGGGCACTTTCTTAGATGACATGTTATAATGTATAAATATGTTATCATAATCATCACATGAAAATAAACAATGGATTTTTGACCGAGTCCTTTTAGATAATTAAAATTACAACCCATAAAAAAAATAAGAGAAAAAATTACAAAGGTCTTCTTGCAAGTTATACATAATTCCCTGCTCTAATTTTGCAGTCCTCATCGGATGGTTTACTGTGCAACAATTTGCTGAGTTACCTTTGAAATTTGATAGGCCTAAAGTTATCAACTGGGCCAAAAGATCTAATGGACTTCTTTTTCTTCATCGCTCCACGTGTAGCAGGTGAAGAAGAGGAGAAAAGAAAAAAATTGAAAAGAAATAATAATAAATTACAAAAAAGCCTATACCCTTTTATGGGTTTACACAGATTTGATCTAATCAAACTGAAAATAAAATTATCAATCCAAAAGGACCATATAATTAATGACCAAAAATCCATTCATTAAATAACCATTTATCACATGAATAAAAATTACAAAGATGCAAAGTGCCCACAAACATGCATAAAAAATGATATTATCAAAATAAAATCATGTAAATTAAAATTATATATACTATAACCCACTCTGATGCCATTTGTTGGAATTAAAATAGGAAACGCAACGGAAGCAACGGATCGTTGACAAACAAAAATTTTCTAAAGACTTTGTTTATCGGGAATAGATTATAATTTTAATTAATAATAGAAAGCTTTAAGAATTTTACTAACATTTTTGAAGACTATTAGAGTATCTTAGCTTTCCTCTTTGATATCATGATTTTTCAATCTAAGCCTCGACACTAATTCAAATCACTTACCTGATTCTAGAGATATATATATATATATATATATATATATATAAAGTTAAAAGGAAATCACGTTTAACGTGATTCCTTTTTCTTTTTCCTTTTTTTTAACTTTAACGAATCACGACGATTCGTAATATATATATATAATATATATATATATAAAGTAAAAAGTAAAACTGAAAACATTTATTTATGTAATATATATATATTAATAAATAATAAAATCTAATATATATATATATTAAAAATAAAAAATAAATCTCATTTATTTAAGAATAGATTTTAAAAAATAATCAATTAATTTAATTAACTAATGCTCAGTTAAATGTGACAACATTTTTCACATTACATTATGTGTCATAGAAAACATTTTTTTTGTGTCACATTAATAACTCAAGTGTGAAATAATTAATTTAGAATTCAGTAATTCCAAATTAAATATCTATAATTCATTCTATGCATAAATCCAATATAGTGTTACAGAGGTGGCATTGGGGACCTATTGAAACACCCGTTATTTTAACGGATATGATTTTTGTAAAATCATATGAATAAAATAGCACTTTAGTATTTTTATCAAGTCTCCGTAGTAAATATTTAAAACCTACCTATCACTCATCACTTCTACCAACCTTGTTCCGCTATATTAATGCTCAATTAAGTAGCTTCATTCTCATTTGGAGACATAAAATTAATTCACCTCAACTACTTACACACATAGAATTAATTTACCTCAACTATCAGGAGACGTTGATATATTTTCTCAACCACCTTTTTAATGCTTCATTCATCTTCTTCCACAACTTGCCCCCCTCAATTATGTTGGCATTATTTGCTAAAAGTCTCCATGGGAGACATGATAATATTTTCTTTTAATGCTCATTTGTTTCTTCCTACAACTTTCCCCATAAACCTACAATTATCTCCCGCTCCTTAATTATTTTGATGCCTATTTATTCAACCATCACCACTCTCTTCTCTAGTTTCTCATTCTCTCCTTTCTCACTGCAATTTCTAGCTAAAAACACAAGGCATAAAGCTCTCTTTGTAGCCAAGTAACTATAATTCCTAACCATGTTTGAAGCCGCTTTGGATTCAATTCAAGCTTGATTTTTAACCCAAACTTTGGTGTTTTTCAAAGGAGTTTTGAGGTAGGTTTTTTTTAATTCAAACTTGGCTTTAGTATGTATTTTCTTCATATTTAATGCATGTTTTCCTCATTATTTGCAAGAAAGGCTAGAGATATAGTTTGATGATGATTTTGATGTACAACTCATGAGAATATATTTATTATGATTATATAATGCATGCTGCCTATTTTGGAATAGTTTTGGAATTTTGAATGAGAATAATATGCTTTAGGTTTAAGAAAAACTTAACATTCCATAACCTTGTATTATCTCTATGGGCAGTAGCTCTTTCTTGAAATTATGGGATTAGATGAAAATGAATTTTATAAATTGGTTTACATATTTTAAAAGTAGACATTCTAAGCTTTCCAATGAGCTATCATGAGCCTAATTCGGAGTTATATTTTATTTTTTATGAATTTTTTAATTCTCGGGTTGGAAACTAGTAAACCTACCAGTGGCAGTATACCACCCGTCTACCTTAAGTAAATCACCTAATAACCCACGTGTTAATTATAGATAGTGAACCTAACTTTGCTCAACTTCTAATCCCTGAATGTCTTGCAACCTTTCCAAAACCATCCTAAGTGATTTATGAATCTTATTAGAGACTAAAATATATAGATTTACACTTAATTTATTTATAGATGTGGTTATATGTTGTACTTTAATTTTAATTGTCCTTATGCACACCTTAGGATCAAGAGTGTATGGAGCTTACGTTAATTAAATCACGAGATTAAAGGATTGTTGATAAGCTTGGACGATAGGGATTCTATTACTTATCTTTTGTAAGGCTTTTATGGAATTAAAATTGATTGTTTTACCACAAGATATATGTGTCTATGTTGAACTACTATTATATGAGAATCACATATGAAACTATGACTAGCCCTGTATTGATTAGCAAGGAACATAATGAATTAACATATGTTGTTATAAGTTGGAAAGCATGGTTAGAAAATTTGACTCTATAAATAATATTGAATCTAAGTTTATTTTTATTTATTCAATACTACTAACCCTCACATAGGGGTGTTACACCTATGGACCTACAACCCAAGCTCCAATAAATTTGACAATTAATCAAACTCTTTAATTAATGTGCCAAATTTATTAGTTTCAGTGTTACTCCACCAAAAACCTGAAATTGAACTCTTAAGATTATAGTAAAATTACTCAAAGAAAATTAACGAGTAGTCCATTGATATAATTATTACATATATCTCCACAAATAGTTCATAATAAGAGCTAGGTTCAATTTCTGTTTAACCTCTCTTATTATATCTTTATCCTTGAGTTTCAATAATTCTCTAATGAACAGTTAATTCATAATCTTATTATGAACAAGCGCTCTACTGTCCAAACCTTGAATTATCACTCAAGAGAACTATTTTTTTAACTTCCATAGGGAAGGAATAGATTCCATATCTGTATAATATTATTCCCAGCCATTTATTACATTATGTTTCCAAGATGCTAAGTTATGATATGTGCATAAAACAAATCTTACCAAGCAAATCAAAAAACATAATGTTATAAACAAGAGTCTAATAAATACTCAGGATTATGACTGTCAAATATATGATCATCATAGTGATAAATTTGAATACTCTATTTCTAACGGATGATTATTAAAGATTCATAATGTATCTACTCTAGTCTTATATAATCTCATTATATAGAGTACCTCCAATCCAATGTCTTTACATTAATAGCCCGGATAATGACTATTTCATTCTAAATGAGATTGGACCGTACATGTAATATTTAATTAAAGATCTCAAACTTTAATTATTTATTACAGACTATTTAGATTATTATCTATAAATTTTATCCCTAAGCATATAACACTTATATGCTAAATTTATAGTCACATAAATAATCATGGAATTTTCTCGATGTTTATAAATGGAATCATAACACGTATAATCAACCAAAATAATAATAAATGTCACTTTATTTATTTATTAACAATAT
>CAMOHE010047804.1:48626-67521 GCA_946598075.1 Artocarpus hirsutus
AGCATATAACACTTATATGCTAAATTTATAGTCACATAAATAATCATGGAATTTTCTCGATGTTTATAAATGGAATCATAACACGTATAATCAACCAAAATAATAATAAATGTCACTTTATTTATTTATTAACAATATATACAATGTTATAGCTTTTAGGGCACCAAACCCAACACTATGATCGTGAACCCTTACTGCCAGTAGATTTCATCATGCAATCTAACTTTTTTGTAGCAGAGATTACGAGTGGATCTATGACAGCTCCATGATGACAAAGATCATGAGAGAAATTTGATTTCTCTATTGATGAACCAATCCATGAGTCAAAGACGATGGCGATCTTCCAATCTGATGACGAAGATGATTGACAACACCAACAAGGCCTGCAACGGCAACAGCAAACCGACTGATCAAATGAGGAAAACGACTGATGACGTTGGTGATCCTCTAATGGCAATGGTGGATAAAAAGAGAGGAGAGAGATAAACAAACAAATAAGGGGAAGCCAACAAAATGGAAAAAAAAATTTATGAGAATAGGGTATTTTGGGTTTTTATCACATATAAAACTCTTATATATCCTAAATATGCTATTTGCTCCACTTTTAGAAACCTTATAACATAATTTACTAATCATTTAGTAAAATCTGCTATTTAGTGTAATTTCTCTTTATTTATTTATTTATTTATTTAATCTTTCTTTTAGCCATTCCCTCAATCCTTATAAGCTTATACACTCTTTTGGCCTATCTTATTCATCAGCTACTCTCTATTTCTTTCATTCTCTATCTTTTTTCACTTCTTTTCTTCCAATCTTAAGTTCAATTAGTCTCTTACCACTATCCTAAAATTGTTCCTCAATATTCTGATTTCAACAGCCAACAATTAGCATATTAGACATGTAAGTTTATGTCTAGTAATCAAATATTATTTATATTATTAACTTAGTCTAAACTAAGTAATATTAATTGTTTTAGTATTTTGTAAAGTTTAAAGAAACATTTTTAAGTTATTCATAAGATATCCTTTTTTTCCTAGACTATTCATCGACATCAACATGTCTATCAATATTATCTTTCAATCAAAACTTCAACAACTCCATCTCTATCGACATTTTCATATGTTGTTATAGCATACATTTAGAAAGAGAACCTTTAAATCCATATCAAACATAATATACCAAAATAAAATATGAGCACGATAGGAAACCCTTTTTCAATCAATTAATTTTGCTTTAAAAGCTAGCTAAATGTCTATTTTACCTTAAATGGTATAAAGGTAGCACATAATCTATTTAGTCCATATGTTTTTTTGGTGTAACATAATGACTAATTTTGTCACACTAATATATATTAAAATCAATATTGCAATATTTTAAAAGTCAAAAAGCAAATGAGAATCCTATAAATTTTGGAACCATTTTTAGATTAAAAACAATTAGAGTTAAGGAAAAGAAATTGTTTATATCAACGGTCTCAGAAGTGCTCTCTTTTGTTAGCGAGAATGCCCTATGCAGATAGTGGGTAAAATTCTGAACCATTTTTAGATTGATCAAAAAATAATATTGCTAAGTGTATCTATCTAAAATAAAGACAAAATGGAAACTTTATTTTTGTATATTTTATTTCATCTTAAGGTGGCCATCACATTCTTACCCATTAGTGTGGCACGGTGAGAACTGTAATTCACAGACAGGTCACATCGCACCAAACCACCCCATTCACTTATTTAAAGAGTGTTTTGATAAATGTAGTTAGAACTAATTTTATGGTTTAAAATATTATAGTATATAAGAGCTTTACATTGTAGTTACTTTTTTTAGTGTAGCATGTTAGAACTTTGTATTATTTAGTAATCATAAAGTTGGTTTTTACTATGCTTGTCAAACACCCTTAAAAATTTTAAAAAGAACAAATTTCAATTCTAAATTTGGTTTCAAATTTTATTCTCCGATAATTCCCAATTCTCAAAAACCTAATCTTAACTCTCTCTCTCTTCAACTTCTTCGGCAACTTCGTCGTCATCACTGGCCATACTCCTGTCAGCCGCCGATCTACAAACTGTATCTATTGCTAATATGAGTTCATTTATTGTTTTACCTGGTGCTTAGATTTATTTATTTTTTTTTTAAATGGATTTCTCTTTTTTTTTTACATGGTAAATGGAATTTTTTTTGTCTGCAAATGTTTCTACTTTTTTTTTTCCTGTTCTTTTTCTGAAAGTTCAAAAATTGAATCTTAAATTTGAGTCAATGTTTAAATAAGTTATATCTATATTAGAGAGCACACTTTTTTTCCCACCACCTCTGCGTTGTCATTGTACCAAATGTAGCTAAATGGAAAGCTTGCTTACCTTCAAATCCAAGCTTTTTTTTTTTTTTTTCCACTTGATTTTCTTGCAATGTCGCACTTTTACAGACTCCCGAGGATGGTGTTTAAGCATTTCTAGTTTGTATTTCATTTCTCGTATGTGAAAGATAACCTAATCTTTCGACTTATATATATGTAAATATTTAAATACAAGTGGGTTACGGGGCGGGTCCCCCTTCATCTGTTGGGTTTGGCTCCGTCGCACTCCGTTTACAATGTGGCCCAGGTTGGTGAAAAGAGTGTTTCACACCCAAATAGTGCTACAAAATATATATATATTTATTTATTTTGCCATTGCTACAGGAGTGTTGGCGTACAATATATCAATTACCACTTCTAATATACCACGTGCATGTGATGGTGTATTTTTTTTTTTTTTCTCTCTTTAATGTCAACAAAACATAGGGTTCTCAATGCAATTCTCGAACAGAATTAGCAATTAAACGAGTTCTAAAAGGGCTTTTGAGTAAATTCAATACGCAACCCACTCTTCTGTTGGACTGGTGCCTCGTGCACTCCTCTTATAAATGAGAGACAGAAACACCATTTCTTATCGACCGCATCTAAGCTCTCAAAATCCTGTGATCCTACACTTTTGAGTTCACCAACTTCCAACATAACAAGACGCTTCTGGGTAAATTTTGTCTTTGGATTTTCCATGGCAGTTCGCTTTCGAAATCTAATCTTTTCATTGTCATAAGAATTCTCTCTGTATTTGTATCTCTATATGTTAGATTGTTTATCTGTATTGTGTTTGATCTGACACTTGATTTTTTTATCAAATTCCTTTTTTTCTTTACTTTTTTTTCCGCTTATGAATTTGCTAACGTCGTTCTCTTTTGCGTTCTCTTCCTTTTTGAACCTTTCTGCATTCTTGGCGAATTTAACGTTAATCTATGGTGTTAATCGTGGTTTTGATTTGTGTATTTGTTATGATTTGAGTAGAATATCACTGGTTTTTTAGCTTTTGGATTCGCTTAGCTCTTACTTCTTTGTGGAAGAAGACAAGAAAATTATCAAATAGAGCTTCTATTCTTTAATTTTTTAAAGATATTATTGTTTTCTGATAATGGATTTACGCTTCATTGCTTGGTTATTGATTTTTTTTTTTTTTGGATTTGATGAATTTGATTAGATTCGTGTGGTTTATGGTTGTGAATGATTTTTTTCTCATGCCTTACCCAATGCTCTTTTTCTCATGCCTTATATATTGCTATTCTGTGATTAATATTTCTTATGAATTTCACTCGAGACTGGTTTATTTTATTATTATTTTTTTTTATAGCATTTGGTAGAATATTTTTATTTTTTATTTTTTAGGGAATGGTAGAGTCTTTAGTAAAACCCTAAGCCAGTTGAGAAGCTGCAATAGCCACTAGTGGAGTATAACTCTCGATGAGTGGATAGATAGTGAAAAGGAATAAAAAGAAAAAGGTCTTGGGATAGCAGATATGACGTAGTTAACTTATTTGTTTCACTAACTAAAATTTTGTAAATCTTGCAGATTCCATGCACAACCACACATGGCTCCGGCAGCAGATTCAATAAGGCCTAGAGGTTTACTTTTGGTTCTGTTTTTATCCATCCCCATAGATTCATAAAATTCTTTTTTAAATTGTCAGGGCAGCTGCTCTGCTAACTGATAAGTACATAAATTGTTTGTCATAAATTAATAAATATTTCAAGAGTGGCTCAGTTGGGTTCTTGACTTGCTCTGTTTATTTCATAGAGATGGTTCTAAGTTTTTGGTTCTTCATGTCCTGATTTTTTTATTGCTCATACAATTTAATTTCTGGTGTCATATATATATATGTACATATATATATATAAATAATATATTATTTATTCCCCTTTTTGTTTGCTCACATGTAACTGTTGACAAATATGTTAAACTTAATGTTCAAAAAGAAGAGTATCCTTTCAACCCTTTAAAATTTGGCTATATGTAATCTTAATAGTTGCTTTTTGCAGATGTTTGCATTGTTGGTGTTGCACGGACACCCATGGGTGGGTTTCTTGGTGCCTTGTCTTCTTTATCTGCCACCAAACTTGGATCAATAGCTACTGAAGGTAATTATAGGTTGCATTCTCCACTTCCTAAAATGATGTCTCTTTGTTTGTTCAAAAACTTGGCCATCTGTTTTATGACATATGTTTTCTCCTCTTGCAGCTGCTCTAAAACGGGCTGGCGTTGATCCTTCACTTGTAGAAGAAGTTTTCTTTGGTAATGTTCTCAGTGCTAATTTGGGTCAGGCTCCAGCTAGACAGGCTGCATTAGGGGCAGGAATTCCTAATACGGTGATATGTACTACCCTTAACAAAGTTTGTGCATCAGGGATGAAAGGCGCGCTGTCATCATTTATCCATTCTCCTTTCCTTTTTTCCCTTCTTTTTTCGTAAGTTTCTTCAAGTGGCAATTATGATTTCTTAATGTGTATTTTGTTTGGTTGATGCAGCAACAATTCTTGCAGCACAAAGCATTCAGTTGGGAATTAATGATGTTGTTGTGGCTGGTGGCATGGAAAGCATGTCTAATGCGCCCAAGTATCTTGCAGAAGCAAGGTTAGTGCTCCCTTTTTCTGGATGGTTCTCTTTGTGCAGAGCGATTTTCGAATTTGACTGATTCAATCCTAAAATGCAGGAAAGGATCTCGTCTTGGACATGATTCTCTTGTTGATGGAATGTTGAAGGATGGTTTGTGGGATGTCTACAATGATGTTGGCATGGGAGTATGTGCTGAAATATGTGCGGAAAACCATACAATAACGAGAGAGAAGCAGGTCTGAACTAAGAGCACTTTAGAATGCAAATAAATAAATAAAACAACCAACCAATACCCACCATGATAGAGCTTCATGTGTGTGTGTGTGTGTGTCTCTCTCTCTGTAGGATGACTATGCCATTCAAAGCTTTGAGCGTGGCATTGCAGCCCAAGACAGCGGTGCCTTTGCATGGGAAATTGTTCCGGTTGGTAACGTATCCACAAGTTGAGCTGATATGTGTCTTTGCATTTATCTTAACTTTGAGGTATAATCTGGTATAACACAGGTTGAGGTTTCTGGAGGGAGGGGTAAACCACCAACAGTTGTTGACAAGGATGAAGGTTTAGGAAAGGTAAAAAGAACTTTTGCTTTCATTACTCACTCCAACATTTGCATACTGCAATTTACATTGGTTTCCTACTGGGAATTCAATAGATGTCCCCTGACTTGCTCTATTACTAACAGTCGTAAATGTTTTTCTCTGTTGTCAGTTTGATGCTGGCAAACTGCGAAAGCTTCGTCCAAGCTTCAAGGAGAATGGCGGTACAGTCACTGCTGGAAATGCTTCTAGCATAAGGTCTAGTCTTCTTTTTTACTAAATCCAATTTGTTATTCTTCTTTTCTTCTGGTATTTATATTGACGGGAATAGAAACAGAGCACTTATCTCATCATCTGTTTCCACAGAAATTATTCACATGTGTCTGCTTTCTCTGGTTTTTATTTGAATATTTACTGTGGATTTGAGCACAGATACTTTAATACACAGTTCATAGTAATCATCCACAGATTACAAATGACATTAACTTTTCTCGGAAATACATGAGCCCAAGCTTTTTCACTGGGATTTTTTTTTCCCTGGCTGACAGTGATGGTGCTGCTGCATTAGTTTTAGTCAGCGGAGAAAAGGCAATAAAGCTTGGGCTGCAAGTTATTGCGAAGATCAGTGGATATGCTGATGCTGCTCAGGTATTCCACATTCATATGTAGAATCGAAGGCTGCAGCCGATGTCAAAATTAGATTTTTTTTTTCAATTTTTTTATTTGGTTATCACCTGCACTTGGGTTTATTTATGCTGTAAAATTTATGCTCACATGAGATTGACTGTGCAGGCACCAGAACTATTTACCACAGCTCCAGCTCTCGCAATTCCTAAAGCAATATCACATGCTGGCTTGGAGGCTTCCCAAATTGATTTCTACGAAATTAATGAAGCCTTCGCAGTAAGATTTTTTACCATCTTTACTTAGATGTAATAGTCAACTTCTTAATGTGGTAAATGCCAATTCCTACTTTGTTATGTTTCTGTGCAGGTCGTGGCTCTTGCAAATCAAAAATTGCTTGGCCTTAACCCAGTAAGTTCTTCCCCGTCCTCTCTCCATCCATGCCTTTCTTTTGACGCTATGTGAATAGACTAGTGTGCTTGAAGCTGAGGGCATACTTTCCAAACCGTGAAGGAATGTAAAGGAAAAAGTAATGGGATTGGAAAGGAGAGTAAAGTATTAGGAATGAGCATCATTCATTCTCTTTCTAGTGTTTACTTACTTATTTGATAGGGTAATGGAAAACAATCCTATTCCCTTTTTAGTGTTTACTTAATTAGGAGTGGGTATGTTATTCAATATAATTACTAAAAATATTAGTTTATATAACTAATAGCTATTAAATAATAATATTTGAATTTAAACATCTAAGTAAATATGGTATTTATTTTCGTTGATAGAGAATTAATACTAAAAGATATGGAAGAATTGGTATTCTCTTTCCTCATTCCCTATGTTATGTGGGGCCACAAAACTTTCATTGCTGATTTTGTAGGTAAAACATATTATTTAAAGGGAAAAGGAATCACTCATTGCTTTTCCTTTCCTTTTGACGCAAAGTAAACATGCCCTGAGTGTGCTAATGCAAGTATTTAGTAGAGTCATTTCTCAACTATTTTTTTGCTATTTTCTTATTCAGGAAAAAGTTAACGTTCATGGTGGAGCTGTATCCTTAGGACATCCTCTAGGTTGCAGTGGAGCTCGTATCTTGGTCACGCTTCTGGGGGTAAAAAAAATCCTGCTAGTTTCTCTTTTTAACTACTAATTTTGTTGTCACTGTCTCTCTTTAGCTCCCACTCCCATTCTAAATCCAGTTTACAGTGATGTTCTCTCTCAAATATCTTAGCCAAAGTTCAATGGTATTGTAGGTACTGAAGCAAAAGAAGGGTAAATATGGTGTTGGTGGTGTTTGCAATGGTGGAGGTGGTGCGTCTGCCTTTGTTGTAGAGCTTCTTTAAGCTTTTTCTTCGACTTCGGTTAGTCTGATGTGTGCTTCTCTCACAGTGGTGGGGAAATTCAGTAGTACTAATGCTAAGAGATCTTCTGAGAGTTAAATTTCTTGTAACCATCAATATTCCTTCTCTTGCAACTGTTTTACTATTTATCTTTGATTTACTTCTCCTTTTGTTTTCTTCTTGCTGAGACTATTTTTCCTCTATTTTTTCAATAAGTATTATAGTTTATCTATTTTAGAAGTAATATATTTCCAACAGTGTTTGTTGCAACTCTGTTGTCGCCCGTCGGATGGTATTGCATGTGTTGACGAACAAGCTATGGAAGTCTTGAAAGCGGGTCTACCCTGCCCTGTTATTGCCAAAAAGTTAAACCCAAAAAAAAAAAAAAAAGAATCATTAAAAGGGAAAAGGAAAAAAAAAAAAAAAAACTGTTGATGTAAAAGTTTGTTAGATAATTGGAATTATTGTTTATAAAATCTCCATGGTATTCTTCAAGTTAATGCACCCGTAACTGGGTGAGTTTCATGTGTCTTAAACATTGTAGGTTAGGCACGCAATCGGAATCCAGTCTGGTAAGGTGGTTTGCAGGATTTCCAAATTAAAACAATAAGTTAATTGCACGTAAATGTAGGGATCACAAATAAGAGAATTGAATGAAATTGTGGCCCTTGGGTTTCTTTTGATGGCAGATAAAATGGAGCTGTAAGGTACAGTTGCATCTTTGGATACGAAAGGGCCAACTCCAATAACCTAGAAATTATTTCCCCTTGATGTTGCTATGAGTTCTTGCCTTAAGGGGTCACTAGTTATGGTATAATTATGGTGTTTGATTTGTCAATGAGAATGAAAAATGGTAAACAAGTGAACATAAAATTTTGTTACAATACCCTTTCTTATGGAGCATTTGGGGAAACTCTCGTAATAACAGTTTTAAACGTCTTGGGATTTTTCTATCTATTAATCTTACCCATTTTGTGGCATAATTGACATCAAATGGTTAATTAATTATACATCTCGTTCTGTTTCGTGAGACGTCATTAGTTTTAGCGAGGAAGAGATGTAAATTAAGCTTTTCTATTTTTATTTAATTACATATTGACTACTGTACTGTCATATTATGTAACATCCAAGGTTGACGGAATAAAACTAGGGTTATTAGAGGTTTACATTACTACATGACATGGAAGCTCCACCTGGAGCCTTTTAGGCTTTTCCTTCTGACATGTCTTAATCTCATAGGGTCGGGACTCATTAAAGTAATAAATCAACTTAAATCTTTCTTCCTTTTCTCTCCCAACTCTTCATATCCCTTTCAACACATGTCCTAATCCTTGCGCACCTTAGATTTCTCTATCTTCATCGTTATCAACATCAGCCAAAGAAATTAAGGGGCATTTGTTTCAGCACTTAAGGGAGTTTGAACCCCTTTTTTGGGTTAAGCATGTGTTTAGATATACAAAGTTCAAATCCATCTTAGAAAATGTTTCGAGACTACTTGAGCTAAAGCCTAAAAGCCACCAAACTAAAAATAAGAACCCCTACCCCCACCAGTGAGGTTCTGAGTAAGTGTTTACATAATTTTCTTCTGTCCAGAGAAATGATTTATCAAAATAGTGCGTCGCTATCGATATCGTCACATCTGAGATCACCAAATGTTTGAAAGTTTCTCTATTCAATCCTTTTCTTTTTTCTTGTTGCTAGATATTTTGTTCATACACATATTTTTGTTTCTAGAACTTATAGTGAGTTATAGACAGTTTGAAAGGGTCAAACATCCCCTACTCACAAATCAAGTATTTCTTAAGCTTAAATATTGTTAAAACCTCAAGCATGTGTGTTATTTTGATATTTTTGTGTTATTTTCTAGGACATTAATAAAATGGGGTTTATGGATTTTACAGCATCAAAAATAGAGTTTGCGAGCCTTTTCAGGTACAATTAGGCATGAAGCACGCTGGCCGTGCACATTAGGGGCCCTACATGACCTTGTAGGCCTACAAGCGTGCCCATGCATGCTAATATGCCCAGCAGGTAGGCCACATGAAGCCTGCATGCGCTAGCACAGGCCTGCTATGTAGCCACACGTCGGGGGCACCTCTTGCATGTTGATTGGCTCCCTTAAGGGTTGATCTTGCCCTGATTGCAATCTAATGGCTAAAAATAGTCATGAAGGAAGCTCTAATGCCTTAAAACCCTAAAGACACAAAGAAGAGAGGAAGCCTTCATTTTTTAGAGGAGGAGGCAAAATTTTCCAAGGGGATTTTGAGCTAAATCGAAGGAAGAAGATGGGGGAAAGAAAAGAAAAAAATAGATTTATTTTATTTCTAGTTTAAGATTTTTATTTCCTGTTTTAGATTTAGGTTTTATTTTCAATAAATCATCATCGAAGAAGTATTTTGGAGATCAAGAAGGATGAGAAGAGAAGATGAAGAACTTGGAGACCATGACAGGTTTGTCATTCCCTTTCTCTTCTTGTTATTTTTGTGATTTGTAAGTGATAAACCCTTGATGTTAGCTTGTTAATTTTAGTTATGGAGAGATTGTTTTTCTAGAGCTCTGGTTTTGCCTTATTATGAAGTGTTGATTTATTTTTAGTGCTTTTCATGATTTAATTGTGTTCCCCTACTCTTAATACTTTTAGTTTACTTGGCCAATGAATTATATAATTTTAGTATGTGGGGTTTGACAGTCGAGAGAAGGAAATTCCATATGCGAATTGTGGGAAACACGACCTAAGAGACTATAGCATTGAGAGATTTATAGTTTTTTTGTAGTCATTAGAAGAACTAGAGCTTAATGATGTTAATTACTTGGTTCTAGATGGACATATTGGAATTGGGTTTTAAGCATAATATCCAATTAAATGCTTGCGAGAGGTTTTTGAGAGTTCTTGACTTATGAATTATGAGACACCCACTTAATAATAAAGTTAACGCGGATCAATTATGATGAAATTGAGGCTCTAGTACTTCAATTTAATTGTGTCGTCACTTTATTTTAATTACTTTAGTTATTTTTATTAGTTTCATTGATTCGTTGCTTATCAGATCATCCAAATAATCTTAGAGTCAATTAATTTTGGTAATTAATGCAAATTAAATAAAAGCTTCGTGGGATCAACATCTATACTTTGCTACACTTTATTATTGCGACCATGTACACTTGCATGTATCTACAAGTTTTTGGAATTTCAAGATTTTTGAGCACACCTTTCTCACATATAGGACCCAGGTGAGGCAAAAACATAATGGAAGAGCTCATGTGTGTGATAAATAAGGATTCTTCAAATAGGCTTATTGGATGTGCTAGGATGTGCACACACGCGAGGGATGAAGAAAAAAGGGAGCCCTAAAATATGGCTCAACAACTTGCAACTCAACTTGGCTCACCCAACCCCTCTTGCATGTACAGCTCGACAACTTAACTCAGCTATCACATATTAGGTGGTATTTTGACTTCTTTTTTCATATCCAAGCATAATTTTAGATTTAATCTCTTTTCAAAGTCAAAATTAATTATAAATGTAAACATCAGTTTGAGTACCAATTTCAAACTTCCCCTCTTAAACCCAAAGAGCTCAAACCATCATAATTCGAGCCTTTAAAACAAAGTGGACCCTAAAAATAAAAAAACAAACAATTAGTCTCTAGCTTTTCAACTGCCATCCCATAGAACCTAATCGCTTGTCATCATCTCATTGTCAAGTAAACATGTCACCCAGCCAGATGTCGAATGGTCGATGGCTAATAGCAAACAAATAAACAACATCAGATAGGTTACACAACATTTAGAAGTCATTTTTTTGCTCTCTACTTCTCTCTTTGTTTTCTAGCCCTCCCTGCTTAAAGCCTAGGTTTAAAATTTATGAAATCTCGGCTACTAAAACCCTCTAGCAAATGGCACACTGCACCAACTACATTGTCATCATTCTTTTTTTGAAAATGAAACTTCATTCGAACTAAAAGTAGTACAAACAAAGTTACGTATGGTTGCCTATTATGGGAAAATTGGACCCTAGACAAAGACTGCATCCATTAGTTAAAACGAATAAAGCACAAAGGACAAAAGACAGACGTCAAGACTTAAAGGAAAAATGCCCACTCAACACCTATAATAGAGCTCATCAACTACTCGTAACAAGATTTACTACTCTCGACGAACAAAAGCAATCGACCAAAATCAAACCTATCCTAATGAGAGCATATGCAACCTGACATCGAGTCTATTCTAGCCACTAGTCACTACACACAACACTAATCAACAGGATAAAAACCAAGACCGAAGGTGGGGAGACCATCTCTATTACTACAAACTAACCAAAAATAAAACTGTCGCGCCTTGGAGTACGAGAGGAGACGTGGCAGTTTAATTAGGTTAATTAAGAAGAAATTTTAATTAAAACACAAGTTTGAGAATTTAATTAATTAAGAAATAAGTGATAATTTTAAAAGCCTTTTAAGTATATATTTATAATAATTAAACAAGTAAGATAAAAACAAAATGAAATAAAATAATAAAGAAAGAGAGAATATGTGTTGGGTCCTACAGATCCACAACTTGTGCACACACATAGTATCAACAATATTTAATTTACAACCATAGTCCTAAATAGAAATAGGAGTTAAAATAATACATGCCTTGTTTGATTTCACACAAATAACCTACACTGGTTCCTCTATTGCTCATGAGTCTGGTCGGTGGACTCTCCGTCGATCCTAAGCTGAATTTCACCTAGAGGGGAAAGATTTAAAAACAAATAAAAAGTGAGCGAAAGGCTCAGTAGGACTATGCTTTAAAAACAGATAAATAATTTGACTATAAAATTTATCCTTCAAGGAATTGATTAGAAAACAGAGTTAAATAATTAAATTCATTTAAATAAATCTCATTAAAATAGTTTGTCCAAAAAGTACCTTTTTATCTTTTCTGGGCAAACCATATTTATCACCACTGTAGTGGCCCAGTTGGATTTCGGGACCTGCCCCTAAGGTCACACACTACACGACCGATCTCTGATATGGCATCATGCCTATATATACCTTTTTATAGTTATTAAAATCTCTTTTTACCAAGTATTTTCATTTTCATTCATTATGAGGTTTATTATGAAAATCACATGAATCTACTATTTGTAAAGACAATCAATAAAACTCCTTTTTCAATTGATCATTGAAAACATTTTGATAAAATATCTTTTGAGGCCAAAATCATTTTTTAAAAACTAGGCTACCAAAGAAAGGGATAGAAGTCCTACCTCAATACTTATGCTAGTGTCTAACATCATAGTCTCAGTTCACTATACGTTAGTTTCGTTGAACCACAAACAACCTTAAATAGAAACTAGGTCTATCTGTATCTGGCTTAAGATTTCCTATGTTACTAAACTATCTCATGGTGTCCTAGTGTGCCTTTTAAGTCTATAAAATCATACTGAAAGTTTAAAATCTCTATCGGGGTTCAAAACAGTAAAAATGAGTGAAAAAGGACAAATTTTCACTATATCTAGTTGGTCTGTCAGTCTCCCTAGTTCGGCCTACAGGCAAATCTGGTCCAACCTATTAGAATTTTCTAGGTTCGGCTTGTCGGTCGTATGAATCAGGCCTGTCGAACATGAAGTTTGGCCTACCGAACTGAAAAAATTCTAGAATTTTCTAGGCATGAGTTTTGGCCTACCCGAGCCCAATTCCTCATTTCAACCTGTTTTTCTCAATTCCTAGACATAAATAATGATTATAATGGATAGAAAAACATAGTAGATTACTTTTAACACATTAAACCAAGATTTACACAAAAATTTTGAATAAATCCAAAAATGGAGAAAAATAGAGAAAAATAAAAAATCTTGATTTAAATCTATTTTTCTTCAAACTAAGCTTAGATTCTAGGTTTTTTTTAAGTTTCTCTAACTTAAATTAAAGGTTTTCTAAACTTAAACGAACTTAGATTTCAAAGTACAAGGAAAATTGAAAAATTGAAAAAGTTTTGTAATTTAAAAACTAACATTGAATTTAAGCTTTAAATCGAAGTTGTAATTGTCTAAATGTGTTCCCGAGCTTCCAATCCACTGAATACCGAAGCTTGGGCTTGATTTTGAAATCAAAACTTGAGACAAAGAGGAAGAAAGAGAGAGAGACAGTGAGAGAGTGAGAGAGACGAGAGAAAGAGAGGGAAAGAAAGAGAGAGTGAGCATGAGTGAAAGAGGGAGGGAGGGAGAGTTTAAATAAAAGGAAAGGTGGGTGGTTTTACCGTGTGAAAACCGTGTGCCACCCACTATTTTACAAAAAGAGGTATATTTAACATTTGACAAATTGTTTTGTTTCAAAATTCAAAATAACAAATGAAAATAATTTAAGGTAATTAAAAATTATTAAAATAATAAAAAATAACATTAATTTATAAATTTCACAAAATAACCAAATTAAGTTTAAAACATTCATTATGGCACACTAATCCATCATTTTATACACTAATAACATTTAATTAATTTCGGAGCGTTACAGCTCTCCTCCCATAAAAGAAATTTCACCCTCAAAATTTACTAATCATTTCAAAAACAAAACAAATACGGATACAACTCTTGCATAGTTAATTCTAATTCCCAAGTGGCTTGATGTTGCCACATGACCTTCAGTAACGATACATCGCAAACTAATCACTTTATGATCGATAATCTAAATTGGCACCTCCTCGTATGTCGTGTCTTCTTGGATCTATATGTCATGAAATGAGACTATCTTGTTCTGCTTAGGCGGACACTTCCAAAGCATTGACACGTGGAATACGTCATGAACATGAGATAGCTCGGGAGGAAGATCTAGGCAATAGCCAACCACACCCACGCATTGAGTAATCTTGAACGATCCAACATACCTTGGCGCGAGTTTACCACTTACTCCAAATCACGTGATGCCTTTGCGAGGTGATACCTTCAGGAGAACAAAATCTCCTACCTTAAATTCCAAGGGTCGATATCTTCTATCCATGTAGCTCTTCTGCCTACTCTGAGCTACTTTCAATTGATCTCATATTACGATGACTTTTTCATTGTTGTCGCGAATCTCATCTGACTCGAGAATAATTCTGTCTTCTGGTTCTGCCCAACACACCGGTGATCGACACGGTTGTCCATACAATGCTTCAAACAGTGTTAGCCAATGCTCGATTAGTAGCTATTGTTATACGCAAACTCTACTAAATGTAAGTATTTCTTTCAATTCCCACCAAAGTCTAACGTACATGCGCGTAACATGTCTTCGAGAATCTGAATGACCCGCTCAGATTGCCCATCGGTCTAAGGATGGAATGCCATGCTGAAGTTTAAATCTGTATCCAAGTCCTCCTGAAAGCTTCTCTAGTACTTGGCATTAAATCTGGTGTCTCTATCAGATGTGATAGATAAAGGAAGTCCATGCAATCACACTATGTTCTGTAGGTATAATTCTCTGAGAAATTTCCTTGAGCAAGTCGACCTGAAAGGGATGAAAGGCATCTATTTCGTTAACCTATCGATCACGACCCAAATTGCATCGTGACTTTGCTTCGTCCTCGGCAATCCGATAAGGAAATCTATCATGATGTGCTCCCATTTCCACCCTGGTATAGGAAATGGCTGAAGCTGAGCTACCGGCTTTTGGTGCTTGGCTTTCACCTGAAGACAAGTCGCACACTTGGCCACATATTCTCAAACATCTTTCTTCATGCCTCTCCACTAGTATTGCCTCTTCAGGTCATATACATCTTCGTGCTTTTCGGATGAATGGCGACCTAAGACTTGTGGGCTTTATCCATCATGGTCTTCGTCACTTTTGTGATTGCTAGAACTGCTAGGCACTCCTTGAAATATAGTGATCCATCAGCGTGTACCCTCAATTCTTCAAATTTCTCTTTGTTTTGAATTCACATCAAGATTCTTTGTGGATGCTAATCTTGTCACTGATTCTATTTCACCATTTGAACAAGAGTTGAGGCCACCTCCATATGGTATACCGAAACTTGATCGTAGTCTTTGTAGTGTTGCAGCCCATATTCACTTACTGTTGCATCCCTTTTCCAATCCTCAAGAGCCAAACAAGCGAGAATCCTTAAAGACTTCAAGCTAAGCGAATCAGCGACTACGTTAGCTTTCCTAGGATGATACTACAGCGTGAAATCATAATCTTCCATGTATTCCATCCACCTTTGCTGCCTCAAGTTTAAATCCCTTTAGGTGAATAGATACTTCAAACTCTTATGGTTAGAGAAAACCTAGAATGTTGCCCCATACAAATAACATCTCTAAATCTTCAGCACGTGAATCACCGTGCGAGCTCTAAGTAGTGAGTAGGATAGTTCTGCTTGTGAGGTCATAGCTGTCTTGATCCATACGCCACCATGTGTCCATGTTGCATCAACAAGCCTCCAAGTCCGCGTCTTGAAGCATCTATGTAAACTTCATACGGCTCATCACTACTTGGGATAATCAACACTGGAGCTAAGGTCAATCAATTCTTCAACTCTTGAAAGGCAAATTCACATTCTTTATTCCACTCAAACTTTTGACATTCTTCCTATCAGTCTTGTCAGTGGCGCTGCTATCTTCGAGAAGTTCTTTACAAATTTCCTGTAGTACCCTACGAGTCCCAAGAAACTACGAATTTCTATTGCATTCCTTGGCCGTTCACATTCTACTGTAACTTTCACCTTGGATAGGTCTACTGAGATACCTTACTCGGAGATGACGTATCTCAAAAACTTAACCTCTATCAGCCAAAACTTGCACTTTTTGTTCTTAGCATACAACTGGTGCTCCCGTAGAGTCTGAAGTACGATCTTGAGGTGCCGCTCATGCTCCTCCCTAGTCTTAGAATAACCAAGATGTTGTCGATGAACACGATCACAAACTAATCCAGTTAAGGCCTGAAAATCCTGTTCATCAAGTCCATGAAAGCTGTCGGAGCATTTGTCAATCCAAACGGCATCACTAGAAACTCAAAGTGTCCATACCGGGTCTTGAAAGCTGTTTTGGGGATGTCTTCTTCTTTGATCCTAAGTTTGTGGTATCCCGAATGCAAATCTATCTTTGAAAAATACTACAAACCTCCCATTTGATCAAACAATTCATTGATCCTGGGCAAGGGATACTTGTTCTTCACGGTGACCTAATTTAGCTGTCGATAGTCTATGCATAGCCTTAGAGTTCCATCATGCTTCTTAGCAAATAAAACTGGCGTTCCCTACATCGATGTACTATTTTGGATATATCCCTTGTTAGCAAGCTCTTGAAGTTGCTTTCTCAATTCTTTCATCTCTGTCGCCGCTATCCAATAAGGTGCTATAGAAATCGATGTTGTTCTTGGAAGTAGCTCAATACCAAACTCGATCTCTCAATGTGGTGGTAATCTTGATAACTCACTGGGGAAGACATCTTTAAACTCATCAACTACTGGAATTGCTGCATCTCTTCTCGTGGCACTAGGTTCTTCTTCTAGGTTCATGATGTGACGACCCGCCTTTTCGGCCCGTCACTTAACTTTCATAAACCTCGTTATAAAACAGTAATCTTACTTACTGAGTAAGAAAATATTGAATTATAAAATTTTTTTTAATTCAGTATTTTCTTACTAAGTAAGTAAGATTACTGTTCTACATACGATGTTTATGAAAGTTAAGTGACGCCCGAAAAGGCGGGTCGTCTCAGGTGGTATCAGAGCAGTATCCTGCCATCCCATTTCGCGCTGCCATATGTCCGCTACACCATAGCTCAAGTAAGTAAGTTAAGTTAAGTAAGCAGGAAAGTTAGTTTTTAATGATTACGTGTTTATACCGAGAATGTAGCCTTTGATATCGGCACATCCGGATGAACGATAAGAAAGGCAAAAGTCAAAGGATGAATGTAATGTTACGTGTTAGAATGTTTTCGCAAGTTGACGGCAGTTATCGTCCAGCAGCGGTATCAAGTCAACGATGGTCAAACGTGGCATGGTCAACATATGGCCGACAGCTCAAAAATCAAGAAGATGAGCTCGTAACACGTTATAATGTTTAGGCGACAATGGTGTCGCCGTACAAGCGAATCTCGCTCTATTAGAAGTCAATCCGGTATTAACTACACGTATAACGAGGAAAGCAGATCGCGATAACAGAAGAAGAGGTCCGAAAGTGATTTTCGGTGCTTTATGGAACGAGAATGCTTGAGAGCAATCAGGCATTAAATGACTAAATATGCAATTTTTTCGAGCATAAGCACTCCGCAACTGAGCTGAGACATGCGAATGAGCTCGTAATTGCCCAGATGGGAATCATGATCAAGACAATGATGTCAAATCAGTCAGTAGAAACCTTACAGATTGGAGGATGAAAGCTGGAAATCGACATGTTTTGAGGAAAGTTACGGCAAAATGTCATTCAAGAATGGATATAGAACCGGAAGATTATGGATTTTGTGGTCAGATGACCCTGATTTTCAGATAGAGATGATACGATTTGACTGAAAATGAGCCATATTTGCAAGAATGACATTCATAGGTAGAATGCTAAACCTCTAAATGAATGGAAATTGCGCTCAGATGTTGAAAAATCAGAGTGCGCAGCAGAAGTATGGTGATATAATGCAAGGAAATATGTCAATGAAATGATGGAAATGATTGAAGTTTCAAGATGAAGGCTTAGTTATGGTAAGAAAATACTGATACAAGGAAGCATGTTAAAAACAAAAAGATGATAAGGAGATGAACTACCCTGGAAGGTTCTAATTTTCGAGGACGAAAATTGTTAAGGAGGGTAGATTGTAACAACCCGAAATTTTAATACACTGAAAATGCATTAAATTGAAGATTAAATTGAGGCGAAAAACATGATTTAAGGAAAAGTACTGTATAATAACATGAAAATTATACGATATTGGAATAATACAGCGTAAGGAAAATACACTGATGAAATATGCAGTATGAAAATTACACTGTAAAAGTAATGCAGTGTAAGAATTGGACTGCTGTAAAGTCACACAGTACAGAATTGGACTGTGTAAAAAGTGTTTTTCACACTTTTTCTTATAAAAGCAAAAAGAGAGAAAAAAAAAGAAAAAAAAGGGAAAATTCAAGATAAACTCAGGACTTTCTCTCTCTTCTTTCTCTCTCTAGTTTCTCTCTCCTCACCCAAAAGTGACTTTGAGATTTTGAGCTCCGTTTTCAACACCTCCCACACCGTTGGAAAGATCTCGACGAGCTGAGCTCAACGGTGTGCCAAGCAGCCCGAAATGATGTCGGAGGAAGGCCCACGCGCTGCCCAAAGTGGCGGTGGAAGCCAAATTTCCTGAGCTGATATCTTCGTCGTCCGACCACCAATCGAGGTGATTTTGGTCTCTATGGACTCAGGGTGAAGAGAGGAGCAAGATGGTACCAAGTTCCCAGCTCAATTCTAGCTGGAACGGCCTCGACGGAGTAGCTCCGTCGCCGCCGTGGCACCACCGCGGGAACCGCCGTTCCCGGCGGCGGTGAGGCGCACCGCCTGT